>JADRCH010000089.1:5586793-5636077 GCA_019843965.1 Rhynchomys soricoides
TTATTATTATTATTATTATTATTATTATTATTATTATTATTATTATTATTATGTGTGTTTATGTGCATGTGTGCTTCTGACATGATGTGCTTAAGGAGGCCAGTCTGCAAAAATTGATTCTTTCTTTTATCATGGAAATTCTGTGGATGAAACTCAGGCCATCAGACTTAAGAGACAAGCACCTTTACTGGTTGAGCCTTGTCATCAGTACCCTGTCTCCAGATGCCATGCTTTCTATGACACTCACCTGACCACTCCAAGCTGGCAGTAACCTCTCAAGTCTGGGAGCCGCTCACTGAGGAGTTTCTCAGCACTCATTCTGAGGGACCATTTCTCTCTCAGGAGCTGAGTTTCTGGAAGTCAGGAATCTCCTCTCCCTCCAGAGCTAGCAAGGCATTCTCAAGAATGTTTTGAAGACACTAGACTAACAGGCGGAATGGGTATGCCACCTTTATTACTGGAGGAGAGACTTGTTCCCAGGAGGGTCAGTGTGTGTGGTGTGGTGTGTGTGTGTGTGTATCTGCATGTGTGTGTGTGTGTGTGTGGTGTGTGTGGTGGGCACTACTATTCTGGAACACAGCAGACATACACCGGCTTCAATATGCATCAGTAGACTCCAACAAAGAATGCTGTGGTTGACTTTGCCAGGCAGAGTAAGATGGCCCCTAACTCCTGTCTCTCTCTATTACTTAGAGGGACACTTAAACCTCAAAGAAGACCCATCCGAAGGAACTGGCATGTGGGATTTCATTTTCCCTAAGGCTTCTATGCCCGTGTCAGTAAACCATCAATAATTAAGCAACACCAGTTAAAACAAGACCACCCAGGCATACAGCCCAAGGGGTAGGCTACAGAAATGGTTTATATGGTCCCTTTATTGAGGGTGACTTTAAAGATCCTTCATAGTCTCTAGTTTAAAATGGTGCCTGGTCTATTTATCAAAGTATTCCATGAAATTCGAATACAAAACGGTATTATTAAAAGTCTATATTATAAATGGCCAGAATCTGGAAGAGTTTTCTACTGAACAAAAAATGAACTGAGTTGAAAAATGTAAGTAAAGGTCCATATTCCCAAAGTCTCCTCTAGATAACAAAGACCTCTGGTTTGACATACCCAGAAACTTCTAGGCTCTTGAATGAAGGCATACATACTGATTAAAATGGCCTCCAGGGAAGCAGATCAGTGTTTCACTCAGCCATCACCAGTGAAGTTGCCTCCTGCAGCAGATGGGAACAGATCCAGAGACCCACAACTGGACAAGGCAGAGTGAGTGACCTTGGAACACCCAGTCCTAAGCCAAGGTCTCCATCAAATCCTTCCCCTCAGGGTTCAGGAAACCCTGCAGGGGAAAAGGCAGGAAGACATCTCACCTCTCATCAAGAAAACATTTCTTTGCAATAGACAGAGACCATTACAGAATAATACAACCAATCAACAGGCGGAGTTGTGAACCTCAGACCCAACTATGAAACACTTCAGTCCCTCAGTACCTAAGGCTCAGGGATGGTGGCAAAAGACTAGGCAGAAAGACTGTACAAGAAAGAAGATCAGGGAGTTTTCTTTGGGGATGTCTCCTAAGAACGTCAGAAGCTACACCCATCTATATCCATAAAGTCTCAGCAACATGACTGCTCAAACAGGAGCTGAACAAGGATGACCCCACTAGATATCAGTGACTGTGTTGAAGGAAGGTCAAGAGGCCTCAACCCTGCATAAAGAACTGAAGGCAACTAAAGAATGCTGAGAGTGGGGGCAAGTCTTAACCAGGGAAGAGCATGCCAAGTGTTGACCCACGTGCAAATGGTCAGCCCTGAAAACATACACATAGTGACACTATGCAGACTGAGCAGGTTGTATTTATGTTATTTAGAAATACACTGACCGTCCCACACATATGTATGTAACAATTAATAAAAAGAGGCAGTGAATTTGAAAGAGAACAAAGTGGGGTATCCAGGAGGGTTGTGGGTCTCTGTATCTGTTCTCATCTGCTGCAGGGAAGAAAGGCAAGGGGGAAATTAGGCTATTATACTATTATCTCAAAAAAATTACAAAAAAGGAAAAAAAAATGTACATATTTATGGAGTGCCATACCATGTTTTGGTAGCATGTTTCTTGACAATTTTCCTTATGAAGGAACACATTTGTGTAAAGAAATATCCTTATTAGAATTTTAATGATTATGAAAATTATAATTACAAGTAGAAAAAGACACACTATTAATAAAATATAATACTGCCCTAAACTCATTGCTAGGAGACAATATTTAAAGTCAATGGAACAGTTTGTTTCAAGAAAAAGGAATTCAAAATAATTTTAAAATGTAACATACTCGTTACTATTTTACACTTTATTGGAGAAGTATGATTTCAAAAGAATGTTCCAGATAACACCTGTGGATCATATCTTCATACGCTGTCATTAAAGAAAGAAAATGGTTCTGATGTCAGCAACATTCTCCTGCCCAGTCTCCCTGAGACCCGCAGGTGGTGGCTCTCATAAGCAGACCAAGTACAGTGACCACAACTTAGACTGAGCATCTTGGGGGTGGGTCCTTCCTGTAACCTCCATTCTGTCCCTAGAACTTAGTGCCATAATTTGGAAAGCCCATGCACTCAGGAAAAGTTTGCTGAGTAAAGAAAGGACCAATATAAGGAAAGACTATCACATCTCGGAGGCGCGCACGCTGGAAAAGGTCTGTGCATTCACCTCACTGTCCAGTTCTCCTACAGAAAGCAGGGAGGACCCTGGGCCCCAGGTCCTCTCCTTCAACCTAGACTGCACGCTTCACAGGAACTCAGATGGAGCCAAAATCTGGTGCCATAGTTTGATTTCTCTTTTTCCATTTCAAAAGAAAGAGTTGTAGTTAATTCTGCTTTTCCTGCAGGCAGGGGGAAGGGGAACTTTTATGTTTGTGAAAAGATGGCACACCCCTAGCCATCTGAGCACAGCTCTTCCCAGGAACACCTGTTCGCGCTACTGAAGTCTGTCCAAACCAAGTCCCCGGATCGGGAGCTTCTCTCCCACTGCCCCACTAGTCTACAATACTTATTCTCCACCTGTCTGATGCCTGTGAGAGCTTGGGAGTGCTCCAGCCAGGGAAAGATGTGCCTTGGCCCTGACACGGCAAAGCTACCAGCAGCTAATGCTCATCCAGAATCTGGCTCCAGAGCAGCTGCGGTTCAAAACTGCCCTTCTTTTCAGTCTACTAGGCTTAGCAAAAGCCGCTCTGAGGAGGCGGTAAATACTTTTACCCTCACACCTCACATTAATATGTTACAGAACCAGGCAATACCTCTCACCAGTGTTTATTAGCACTGGTTAATCAGTTTCTCACTCCTGCTTAATATTCAGCATTCCAGGCATTAAATAGTTGCCTGACATTGGAAGTGGGGATCGGTGAATCAGTTTATCCAACAAGGGAACTGTTGAAATGCAGAGGGTAAATGCAGTAAAAAGAAATCTTAAATGCATAATTTAACATGTGATTCAAGGCAGGAAAAAGAAATGCCTACATCAGACTCTAGTTATAATAGTGAAATAATGCTTTATTTTAAAAATTCTAGCCATGAGAAAACTGTGCATCTGAAAAGCCTACATAAAGCCTTATAAAATAAGAGACCTTTTATCTTCTCCAGATCTATGAGCTTGAAAATACTTTATCTATGCAATTTCAAGGCACATAAAAACCCCAGTGAATAAATAAAATGTTCTTTTCTCCCCTTTATACAGAAGCTTTAAAAATTATCCATATAAATAGCTTGGCCTTGAACAAACAGATTAAAAGACCTAAAAGGCTGCAGTTTCAGATCATGTATACAGAACAGAAAATGAATGTCTTTCTTTATTGACAGGGCAAGTTTTCAACAAACTTATTTTCTATATGTCCATTCAGTAAGAAATATTTAATTGGAATATATGGAAAAATTCAGCATTTTAAGTGGTATACTTACTAAATTGACAATATCACATAATAAAACAACCCATGTATTCTGCCAATGTTCTTAATATCTCTCACACACATTACGAATGGTCAATATGCCGTATTATTTCAAAGGCCAGGAAGTTTTTTAAATATGTAACTTTAGCTAGGCATATGAAAATTCGTAGTATTTTCTGACACACGAGCAAGGTTTTCCTTTTCATAACTGCTTACAGTTAGAACTACTTAAGTGACTCCGAGCTGTACTCTTAAAAGGAGCCTTAAATTCCGCCACAACTAAAGTCTTCTTAGCAAATTAAGTTTAAGGTGAAGGTCACACTGAAGCTTGGCATGTTAGTTTTGTGAGTGGATGAGGCTCCAAGCTGTTAGTTTCCTAAGTTCCCCTGCCATAAAAGGAGCTGGTGTGCTCCATATGTAGCTGAGAATGAAGCTGTGACTCTCAAGCCAGGTGGTCATCTGCTACCTCCTTCATGGAGTCTCATTTGCCCACTCAGAGACAAGGGGTGTTCTCTTCGTGTCCCAGATATCCATCTCTTCCTTGATCTCTCACTTACCAGGTAAATCAAGTTACTATGAACTGCACCCAGGTACATCCCATGCACATCCCATGAACATCCCACGCACATCTCATGTACACCCCACGTACACCCCATGAACATCCCACGTACATCCCATACACATCCCACGCACATCCCCCACACATCCCACACACATCCCACGTACACCCCACGTACACCCCAAGCACATCCCACACACATCCAACTTACACAAAACCTTGAAAGTCAGATGGCGAGCCTTCTGAGGACATGGTTTTGAGCAAATCTCCAGGGAAAAGACTGACCTTGGTGGGAGGACTTGGATCAGACTCTGTTTCTATAGGTGTCAATGTCTGTAACAGCTATGGTTTGAATGTGTTCCCCAGAGGTCTATGAGTTGGAAGCTTACCCTCGTGTTGGTAGAATTTGTAGGTGAGGCTCTTGGGAGTTGGCAGGGATTAGGAGTCTTGAAGAGGGGGCTGTCATGAAGTAACAGTGGCAGAACAGGAATAAGAGAGACTTAAGCTAGCATGCTTGCTCTGCCTGTTTCATACAACAGCAGGGGCCCTGAGAGGCTGGACAGGAGCTAATGGCATGCTCTTCAAACATCAGTTTCAAGAGCTGCAAACCAAGCGTGTCTATACGTTATAAAAGTACCCACTCGCAAGGATTTGGCTCAGAATATAGATTTAATAATGGCATCAGTTTAGTTTTATAAAGATTACCTTAGATGAAGCCATGCGTGGCCCCGGTTAACTACAGTCCCATTGCATTTTTAAGGGTCATGATGGCCCTTATGGACTTCTTCCTGATAGCGACCTGATTTCACAAGCACATGCAGAGAAACAGTGAACTTTTTGGACAGAATCAACATAGGAGAGTCTCTTATGCCAGCACACTTCAAAAAAGTGAGGGCATCCAGGTGACTGCATGGTGCCCAGCCAGCACATGGGTACCATTCTACAATGGTGCCTCATTCCCACACACCTTAGAACTTGGGTTTGGACTATTTTGACAGTATTATGGAAGTTTAGAAGAAACTTACACACACATATTCATTCATTCTCTCTCTCTCTCTCTCTCTCTCTCTCTCTCTCTCTCTCTCAGAAATGGCCAGCCAAAGAGAGGAACCACTTCCTTAGGGCTTGAGACAGGGAATGTGTGTGTGTGTGTGTGTGTGTGTGTGTGTGTGTGTTTTAACCAGGGTATGTTTGGACCTCGTTCAGATGCCTTCAACTGACTGGAGATGAAAATGTCCTCAGGATTTCCCCACATCATAAAACTATTAAGGAGCAGAATGTGGGGGTGTGTGGGGGTGTGTTGAGGGCTTAGCCCTAGGTGAAGTGCAATGGCACACAGAAAATTCTTCTCCCCCAATGTCAAGCCATGCCAACCCTCTTTAAACTGGACTCAAATTCACCATCCTAGCATTTCCCATTGAAATTCACATGCCAGGTCTAAAGCTTTTTTTTTTTGGCCAAAAAGTCATTTTTTTCTTTTTTGCAAAAATCTTTTATAAAGACCATTGAGGTCAAAAAAAAAAAAATGAATACTCCTCCTTTCATGCCAGCTGCCATCTTGTCAAGGAATGTCAGAAACAATTTAAAATGAAAAATCACAACCTCAAAGTTTGTAAGTTAAGAAAGATTTTAATTTCATTTTTGGATATTAAATGTGTTTCTTAACAAACTGTGTTGCTTTTTTTTTTTTTCCCCTAGAAAAGCAAAGAATTCTTTCTTAATACCTAGATGACAGAGTCTCCAGCGACCCACAGTTGTTTCTTATTATGGCTTCCCTGGAAACCATTTCTGGGAAGGCACAATTCCCAGCACTTAACTTTGTTTACAGCAGACAAACCTGCTTGTGTGGTATAAATAGGAATCTGTCTTTAAATGCTGCTGAGAAGATAAAAGGCAGGCGTGAAAAGGAGCCATTTCCTGCCCTAAAGGAGGTTTGAAAAGATTCTTAGCTACTTTAGGAATGGCAGCAAAGCATAAATAATAATTATCAATTGCCGCACAGTAAGATTCTAATTTTATAGAAAAAATTATATGAAAAGAAAACAAAAACTAGCCAGAGACGCCCTTAGAACTGTCCGCGCTGGGTTCTTTTACGCTGAGATTATGAAACCCTGCTTTGTGCTCCAGTTTGTGATGTATATCTATAACTCGCTCTTGTCTGTGCACATAAACCTCGCCTTGTCTCCCCTCTGCACTTTGAAAAGAAGCTTCACAGTCGTCTGACTTTTGATCTGGGTCACAGCGAGGCTTGACCACCTGCACGATGCATGAGCTGTTACTGAGCTGGCTTTGTGCCAGGTGTCTGGCAACACAGCAATCCTTTTAGAACTGATGTGTGAATATGCTGATCTACAGTGTGAGTGTTCAAATAGAAAAACATGGTGGTGGCCTCGGAGGCAATGGTGGTGGCAGCAGAAGGGATGTGTCTAAAGGAAACACTCTCACCCTGGGTTTATGAAGTTGTCCCCACCTCCAGCAGTAAATGAAACAGGTGCGAAAGGCCTCCCTCAGCTCACAATGAAACAAACAGAGGTGGAAAGGCAGGAGCCTGGGATTGTAAGATGTTCCGTGCTGGTATATGTTAATAAATAGCCATTTATGGGGTGGGGTGGGGGAAGATCCATTACTTGTTTATAAGGGAGGCCTAGGGCGCCTTGCTTGGAGTTGACAGCTCAAGGCTGTGTTCAGAGAAGGCATTCACTGGTGGCCAAGGTAGAGTGCCCCCTTCACTCTGTCACATTAAAGAACTGCACACAGGTGGAGAGACAGGAACGGCGGAAGAGAAAGGTAATTCAAGAAACAGGTCAAATTGTGGCTCTCAACGGAGAAGTAGAAGCTGCCTTTCTATTGTGATGAGACAAAGGGCATAAGTCTCAGTGCACGGGGACAGAGTGTGCCTCTGAGCGAGCATGCTTCCGTGTGGCCAAGGTGCAAGATGTAAAAGTGTGCATGGTTTCAACTACACTACACCCATGGGAGCTGCCACCGAACTTTGTAACTAGTCTCACACGTCCTTCCAAAGGCGATCAGTTGAGGCTTGTTGTGGAGGACCGTGGCCCTGTGTGGAGTGTGAGGGAGCCCCAGCCCCCAGAAGCTAGGAGTCGAGTGGAGAGGGACCTCTCCTAGAAAAGCCCCCTCCTTAGGTTGCCAGCATGTGGATGCTCCCCAGTAGACATCTGGCTACCAACGGGCCACCTCTGTCCTGTGTTTCAAGTGTGAATGGGCCTGCATCTGGAGGAGGCCCACACTGGCTGAGTCCCATCACTCTCTGGTTTGGCGTTTTCTCTTTCAGTTTTATTTCCTCCCTTACTTACTGCAGCTGGCTGTATCATACTGTGCAGAGGGAGCGGGAAAAAGGCTCTGGCCGAGAAGTGAGACACAGGTGCTAATAACATGCACGCAGTCACGTGACACAAGGGAGCCGATGCTAGGGTCTTGTGCGAAGTCCACAGCACTGATGGATCTACAGCAGAGTCATGTGACCTGGGCCTGATGAGGAGAGATGGATGTTCCCTTGGTGTATGACGAAAGTAAGATCGTGAGTCTGTAAGCCTGCCCTCTTGGGTTAGATATCCTCAACCTGGTGTCTGTCCTCAGAACAAGATCCCTTTTCTGGAACATCACATCACGTATATGACTTATCTGACTAGAGTCAAGAAGGTCCCTGGCCTGATTGGTTTTGTGTGTGTGTGTGTGTGGGGGGGGTGGCCAGTCTGCTCCGTGTTTCTGTCATGTATGGATGGCAGAGGCAGAGCACTGCAGAGACATGTGTAACTAACTAGTGCTGTGGATGATAAGTCTTCCACAGGAGCAGGGACCTGGTGCTGGTCTGCACTGCCAACAAGGCCAGAAGCTCACTGGCATCTTGGAAATAATGCTAAGCCGGAACATTTGCGTGGGCAGGTCACCAGGGCGGGAAGCAGCAGAGGTGGGGCATGAGGTGTCTTCCTCCAGCAGGAAACTGTTCATTGTGAATTGTGGAGCACAAATCAGCCAATCATACACTAACATATAAAAGAGGAGGGAACGAGGCACAGAGAACGAGGGGGGGGGCTCTTCCACAGGAGATGGAAAGTCAAAGAGCTTGCAGGTGCTTTGCTCTGCTCGGAATCCTGGGTACCTTGGGTACTGTAGAGATGTTTAGCACTGTGGCCAGCTGTAGGAGAGCCGTGGCTGCATAGAAAGAGGGCTATCAGGAAAGGATCATAGGATTTTATTTTTATTACTAGTAATTCATAATTTTCTAAAAATCTTTTGGGAACATAAAATGTCAAGTTAAAATGTACACACCTAAGAAAACCCTCTTAAATAACTCTGGTTTCATCGAATGCTCTCAGTTTTGTTTTGTTTTCTCCTTTGTTTCTGAAAGCACTAATAGTAATGGAAATACCACAGGTTTACTGAGACCCTTTTAAGCCATAGGCACTGTTTACATGCATTGTCTCTTCTAACTGGCATAGTGTATGAGGTGGAGGCGACTGTAACCCTACTTTATAAGCGAGGAAACTGAGGCACAGAGAAGGTTCTGGCAAGAGGTTAATACTAGCAAGCAGCCAACTGAGCTCACAGCCTAACTCTTATACACACGCCTGCACAGAATATCATTTTTAATAATTAAACAAAACTGGGACTGTTTTCTCCAGTGAGGATAAGGCCCCAGGTGATATAGCATTAGATGCAAAACTAACATTTTCTTACCCTGATATTTGCCAAGCACTGGCAGGAAGAGGGAACATAGGCACTCCTGCTATGCACTGTGGGTTTTTATTGGCTCCAATTAATGTTCAAAAGTAGCAACCCTGAAGGCTCCCCAGGAGCATGCTAGCAAGAGACTCCTTCGGCACATGGGGGACAGTACACCCCAAGAGCAGGATCTAGTGGGGCTCATTCTCTGCTTTTAGTAGAACCACCAAAGATCTATAGTGGTCGTCTGCCCACTGCAAGGACACTGGTGTGCCAAAGAAGAGCATGAGGTACTGTAGGCACACATGCTGACACTCACCAGCGCTCGCTCTCTCTCTCTCTCTCTCTCTCTCTCTCTCTCTCTCTCTCTCTCTCTCACTATGTAGTCTTGGCTGGCCTGCACCTTGCTATGTAGAGCATGTTGGTATCAGACTCACAGAGGTCCATCTGCTTCCCAAGGACTGGGATTAAAGGCCCATGCTACCACATACATTCCTTCAATGTATTTCTTAAAAGGAGAATGGAACCATATACCTTTGAGTCATTCTGAAGGTGAAGTCCATATTGACCAAATACCCGACACCTGGCAGTACTGTACGTACTAGCTAGGAGGGACCATTGAGGCCACAAGGAACAGAGAGACAGTTGACCACATACACTAACCAAGTATTATTCTTCAATTTATGTTAAAGGTGTCATCACTTAGAGGACTTGTTTAGTGTGCAGCTGTTTCACAGAAGAAACAGACTCAAATAAGGTCACAGAGCAGCAGAACTCAGCACTGTGAGAACTGGCCAGTTTGCTCTCCCTTTGCCACTGGGCATTGAGAAATGCTCCGAATTAAAACCTGCCACCAGGATCCTCCTGTGGTTTGTTTGGAGGAGCCAACTGGCCTTACAGCCTAGATCTGCTCCTTGCTGAAGTCCTTAGGGACTCTCCTCTCTCCAATGGGGACAATGCCAGGTGGTTTAGGGCTAAGTCAGATCTCAGGCATAGAGTACAATACAGAGTCAGAGGTTTGTTTAGTGTGTGCTAGCCAGGAGTGGCAGCCTTGGTGTATAAGTAAGTGACACTAGAGCAAGAGTCTGGCTTTTTTTGATGTTTACTTTTTGGTTGTTGCTGGTTTCTTGAGGGAGTGTACCCCTCTCCCAGGTTGGTCTGAAATGACCCTTTCACCTCATGCTCCCTCCAAGTAGCTGAGACTTGTGAATCCTGGGCCTGGCCCAGTGCATACGAGGTTATTAGAAAGGTTATCAGAAGAATCTGAACAGGGAAACAAAGTTATCCTTTAACTTGGTGGCAGCACTACCATTTAGGCCTTGAAGAGGCCACAGGACAGAGGCAGCAATCCAACTCATGAGCAGGACATTTACTTAGTTACTCAAACAGGACCATGACGGAAGCTTCCTCTTCTTGTGGCTGCATGCACCTAGCCCAGGTCCCACCTGGGAAGCCTGGGAATGAGCAGCAGCGCAATTCTTTTATTTGGAGAAGGAACAGTTAATTAAGGGCTGGAGAAACTCCAGGGTGAGACTCCGAGACGCTGCCTAAGTCAATGTACACCTGTCACCACTGAGGGAAGGGAAGGGTGAGAGCAAGAGGGAAAAGAGGGATCCACTCAGGAGAAGCAGCTTCTCCTGTGCGCAAGAACCAGTAGCACATCCCATGGCCCCTTCCTTACCATCCTGAAAGCCCTGCTGAGTCTGAGATACTGCAAGATCACCTAGAACACAGCACCGTGTTTGCTGCTGCAGACTAAGGTCAGGGAGAAGTTACCTTCTACAGCAGCATAATATCTGGTCATGGCCTATGTAAAATAAGTCTATTTGTTCTGAAAACGTTGTCTGCAGTGGACTGATCTTACACCCACCCTTACGAATCGTCTGACTGCATGTTTGTTTTATCTGCCATTTTACCTACTCAAGCAGACCATATGTAGACATAAACTATGATTGCAAGGAAGGGCGCTGTTGATGCCCAGGCTCAAGTCACTAACGAGCACACTCACGAACATATTACAGACAGTGCTGTGGGGCTCTTGCATTTGCAAGTGTCTGCTTTGGTCTTTCACAGGTCAGCTATAGCAGATGCGCTGGCAAGGCCCTGTGAAAGGAGTCCTACATGCCGCTGGGAGACAGAACGCGTGGCTGAAGGGAGCACTCTCATAGTATTTACGGCAGCCATTGCCAAAGTATATGACACTGAGCTCGTCAAACAGAAGCTGTTTCCTGCTGTAACTCGGACATCAGCACAGACAATGTTGTTGGCACATACGGTTGTACCATGTCTTCCAACTTTATGGCAAGGGAGCTCCCAGACCACACTTTTGCTGCATTCTACAGGAATACAGGTATTTCTAGAAAAGGTGCTAGTAATGTCAATTTATGAATTATCATTTACTTCTTCAGAGGTGAAAGAAACAATCATAACTTCCTTTCTTTTTAAATAAAAGGCTTGAAGATCTCGAAGCTTATTATTATTCTTACTATTATTTGATATGAAAAGAATCCCAGTTACAGGTGGTGGTGGCAAACGCCTTTAATCCCAGCACTCAGGAGGCAGAAGGAGACAAGAGTTCTAAGTTCAAGATCAGCCTGGTTTACAGAGTGAGTGCCAGGGCGACACAGAGAAACCCTGTCCTGAAAAGCAACAATAACAGCAAAAAGAATCCAAATTAAAAAAGAAAAAAAAAAAAGGATTTCCAGTAAGATGATGCATAAAAAACACATGCTTGCTAGCACGCACATGGGCGTATACACACAGGAAGAAACACTTGAGCCCCCAGTGATACCACCACACCTGAGGACAACCAATTACAATGACCAAATTTTGTGAGACTCAATGAGAAATCCATTCCTCAGCCCCAGTTATCACATGAATGGCTATTTGTTTTGTGGCTATTTTCATTATTATCTGAATCCCACTTTATTTAAAGTCTGTCTCGAGAGCCAGGAAATGAACAGTCTGTCCCGAGGTAGCTTTCCATCTATGTCAAGAGAAAAGAAAAATTACTTTCCAGGAATCGGCTATGGCTTCATTCTGATGTCATGTTTTACTATTATAATTCTGAATGGGCCAATTTTCTGCCGTGTTTTCTTTCTCTGACAAGATGCAGTAGCTACATGAAAGAGAATCTCTGCCTCAATGGCTCAACTGCTATTTCACTAAACTAGACATGTCAATATTCTCTGTATAACTTTGTTTTGTAAAACATTTTTAGTTTATGATTAAACAAACCGTATTCTATTTCCCTAATTTATCTTTTGTTGGCTGTTGGTGCTTCTGGAGTCCCCTTAGGAATCTGCAAGGAAGAGTCAGAGGTGGAGGACCGAAGCACTTTCCTTGCGAACTAGTTAATTTCTATAGTTTATTTCTGTGCACATATTCTCTGTACACTGAAGTATCGTAAAAGCAAAGAAAGATGTGTTTGTATTTCTGGATCCCTGGGCTGTGCACACAGACATTAAATATTTACTGAAGACATGAATAAGCAGGGGGAAAACGGGAACGAAAAGAGGGGTACATGAGGGAGGAAGGAAGCTAACAAAAGACGGAGAGGCATGGGCGGGGGTGGGTTAGAGGCTCTGAGCCCTGTAAATGGCGCTGCTTACTTATTTGGTCACTCTCATAGATGACTAAGTAGACACAGATACAGACCTTGGTACAGATGAACATGGGTCCTCCTGCCTTCATGACAGACTAGCCATTGCTAAGTAACCTGGCACAGATTATGGATGATGTCCTGTCATCTCTGTTCATTGTACAAATTTAAAAACAAAAGTTAAAACAACCAGGAATCTTTCTTTATGAGAATTCTCTGGTTTGTATTTGTTTTCAGCCACACAGAATTTATCATATAGAAATCAATGTGTTTATTCATTCATAGGTAAATGCATGATTCAAAGACATTCTCTTCCTTCACCCATCTGTGGAGATGAACTGTGAGCACAGGGTTCGATACCAGCCTCCCCCTGCATCAGAAACACCTGTTGCTGCACAATGTGGCTGCAATGGGCAGTGTTAGTGTGGACAAGGAGTGTCCTGTGTGCGTTCTGCAATTCCCCTCCTCAGTCCTGGGCAATGAGTGCCCTGGGAGCAGGGGATGGAGGGGGGATAACATGTCAGTAAGGGCCTTAGGTAAAAAGACTGTGGTCCACAAATGAGCACCGGTCCATATCTTGAGAGACTTACTTTTTGGGAAATAAGTCCCAAAAAATGAAGTAGTTGGCAAAATGTTTACATTCCTCAAGCAGAAAATCAACTGTTCGACATGTGGGATAGTAACTAGAAACAAACCCATAAGCCACCACTATGCACTTGGCTCCTGATACCTGAGTTCTAGCACTGAGTGGAGGTGCTGCTCATGGTGTCTTGGCAGACATCCACATGTCAGCTGTGTCTATCGAAACACACTGTCCTACATGCAACACCAAAGGACCTGAGGGCATCCATGGCTCAGGCACAGCAAGGTGATGTCCGTCTGGGGAGTTTTATTTCTGTTCATCATTTAGACCAGTAGTTCTCAATGGACCTAATGCTATGACCCTTTAATGCAGCTCCTCATGTTGTGGTGGTCCACAACCATAAAATTACATACTTTTATGCTTTGTAACTGTGATTTTGCTGTTGTTAGGAATTGTAGTGTAAATATCTGATATGTAGGAGATCTGGGACATGACTGAGAGATTGAGATAGTGGAGAGTGGCGTTTGCCTGCAAAGGGAAGCCATGTAGACAGCAGCCCTCTAGGAAGCCACCTTGGGGGTGTGATTGCCCTCCAGAAAGCCCAAAGGTGGCAGAAGTTGTTGGTGTTCCCGCCCTCTCTAAATGACTTGCAAATTTATTCAAACACCATATGAAAGGGTGCTCTATCTGTTGAGACAACTGTCTGCAGTGTCCTGTACAGAGGGTGATGTACATCAAGCAGAAATGTGGGCAGAAGCACACGGGTTCAGAAAGCCATAAATCCTTATTTGAATCTGCCAACCTGAAAGCCACGAAGAGCCAGAATAAACTATTTTTCCTAAATGTTACATCTGATTAAGCCATACCATGAAGTGACAGCTGAACTTTAACATTAATATGATATTATTTAAATAACCACATGATTTTTTTTTTACACTAAAAATGATGAATGATTTCTGGACAGCTCAATCGACAGAAAGCAGGAGGACTCTTTAATGAGATCTGACAAAATGGAGACATGCAGAAGGCTCGTTACAGCTCATATAGCAGGCTCTCCAAGGGAAGCACGAGGTGCTGCTTTCTTTCTTTATATTGTCTTTAGGCACTGATGCATTCCTTCAGTTGCTAGTGCTCTTCTCTTTGGACTTTGAGTCTTTCTTAGGTCATTTATGCACTGCTCTGAAAGCAGAGGCCCTGCAGGTTTTGTTTCTGAGTTGGGTGCCTCCAGGGAAGGGCAACTGTGGAAAAAAGGCTGGGAACTGTAGGTTCCCCACCGATGGGGTCATGGAGAACTCACATCAGCCCCAACAAGTAACAATTATACATTTACTTGGTTCTTTCTTACACAGTAAACCTTTAGCAGTGCAAACAGCTGCAGCATGTTCCTGTACCTGGATGTACAAGCCGAGAGGGCTTTAACTGTGTTATGCAGCTGTGTGAAAAGAAGGGTTTGCGTTTCCTCGGCTCACTCTCCACACTCCCTGTCCATCTATCCACTCACAGCTCCACGCTCTCGTGACCATGGTAAACGATCATTTTTACTCTTTAGAGCATTAGTGTAAAATAAGTAAGTGTAGAACAGACTTAGAATATGACCCATCTGTATTTATTTACCTTTTTAAATTCTTCCAAATATTTTCCATCGATCAAAGCTTAGTCATACATGCAGTATTAAAATATTTGCTGTGGGCACATATGGATTCCGCTTACTCTGATACCTGCGACATTCTTATCACATTAAGTATCTACCTGAGTCAGGATGCTTCCCAAGCAGCCTTCCTCTCAGCAATAAAACAGGGAGCCAGTGAGCAGAACTGGTACCTAGTGCTCTCCGGATGATGGCAGGCCTGTATCCTCTCCATCAGAAGCAAGAGGAAAGTCAGCATGCTCTTGCCATGGGCCTTCCTCAGGCTATAGAAAAATGCTTCTTGTCTAGCCCTAATTCTTTCCATAGCTTGAGGTAGGCCCTCTAGCTCAAGTCTTGTCTCTAATCTGAGTAACCCATTATATGTCTCTGACAAAAAAGGGTTAACATCAGTGCTCTGTTATTTTGAAAGGGTGTTGACCCAGCCTAGGAGGGAAAGGCAGCATCCCAGCAGCCTTAAAGTGCTTAGTCCCAATGGGAGAAAAACATACTTAAGAAGAGAAAAACAGAAGATCACTCCCTACCTGGCTCTTACCTTCGCAACATCCCCGTCAGAATCCGGGAGCTCTTCCCCAGGTTTGCATCTGTTTCCCGGAGCTACATGGGAAAGGCATGGTGGAAGCAAAGGAGAATGGAATCAGATGATCCTAGAGCATCTGCTGCAGGGTAACTGAGTTCCACGGGAGAAAAGCCAAGCAGTGAGATGCCACACACAAGCATAGACTCAGTTCCTGAGACTAAAGAACTACATGAGGGTATTCTAGGGCCTTGAAGATGGATACTTGAACCAGATATAAAAACAAATGCCTCACATACAGACAGGGCTTAGCATTCCTGTGGTAATTAATGTTTAATATATGACAATGCACAGTCTTAAAAATATAAATGGAAATGAAATGAAGTCGAGGAAGGTGAGGGTCAGGATTTTCACAATCTTTGCTCTGAAAGATTGATATTCTCCAAAATCTCTCTCAGTGGCTTTCTTTTCTTAGTCACAGAGTTAATTAAATATTTACCTGGGGGCTTTCTGAGAGCTGGCTGCTTTTCCCTTCATCTCAATCCCTTGCTTTCTCTTCCTGCACGTGGCCACCTACCCCACCGTCCTTACACACACATCCTCATGGCTAAGTTGTCACTGTCTTGTGTCCTTCCCAGCAGTCTCTTATCTGTGCCTTCTCATTGATGAACGTGTAAATGACGAAATGACTCATACTCACTCGTTCACGTGCCCGCTGTATCTTTTCTCTGTCATGACTCAGGTTTTCCAACATCTCTTGGCCGATTTGCTCTATGGAAAAGAAAAGAAAATGTAAGGACCAGCCTGCTGGCGTATATGGAGACCACTCAATATACCTCCAGAGGTACTAGGATGATCACAGATATCGAACCAAATCATAGTGCTGGGCCTTACATACCAGATAAGTTTTAATTATTGTATTTGAAAAATACATTATCAGATTTCTCATCTTGCAGATGACTGGATGCAATTTAAAATCCAACAAGCAGACTACAGACAACACAGCATCAATGACTTAAGGGTGATGTGACTTGTCCAAGGTCACTCCAGGAAATTCCTAGCAAGATGGAGGGCCTAGTGTAATGGCTAATTACTTCATCACTATGGAGCACAGCCTTTGATTTTACACTCTGAGAATAACTTGGAGGAGTCCATAAGTCAATATCCATTTAGAACAACTGTGATTTTAATGCATGGAATTCTCACTTTTCTTACCTACTGCATTTACTGGTAGTGGGACTATCCCTTTGCCCCCAGTCTCCTGGGGCAAGAGCTCTTTTATGTGCTCTTAGCTGCTGTAGATTCTTGAGTCAAATCAGGTGAGGGGCAGTTAGACTTCCAAATTCTGAGGATGAGCACCACTTTAGTGTGTTTGTTAAAAGCCATACTGCTGACTACAATGGGGATTTCCCCTGTCATGATGCTCTCTCCGTTGCTTGGCCCTTGGCAGTCTTTCCTCTGACTATAGACATTTTACAAGACTCTAACTATGACCCGATCTTGTGAATATAGAGCTGCTCTGAATGATTTCTTTCCCCCAGTCCCATTCATTGCCACCAGAAGGTGCATATCTTATGAAGAAAGAACATTCAATTGCCTCTGTTAGGGTTGGGTACCATAAAAATGGTCAGATGCATTGCTGCATGTGGACCCGTCAACCTCTCGCAGCCTGAGAATGCCTTCCCAGCCCATGATTTTCCACATGAAGTATTTATTTCTTCTTAGATATAGTTCAGCTCTTTGCCATTGACCTCATACAGTTTATCCTTAAAGTACAGCTGTGTGACACACAGGGCTCCTAGCAGACACGTGACCAAAGTAAGGATGATGCGGGAGGCAACCAAAGCTGAGCATCCTTCATCCTGGTTCTGTATTGAAACTACCAGAAATACTCAACTTTGCCATATGGTTTCTATTACTTTAAATTCCTGTAATCATTAAAATATAACAACTGTAATTAATTTATAACAAAACTCTATAATATGTATGAGCACCACAAATCATCATTTCAAGAAAACACTATTACTTCCTATCAAAACAGACCATGTAATAGTACATGATTTCCAACAAATGGAAGAGACTACTGATACTGTGTCTTCCACCTCAGTATTTATGGAAGAAATGAAAGTGTGAGATAAGAAATGAAGTCCCAGCAAGGTTTAAAGTTCCTGCTTGGGCTCTTCCAGCACAGCCCTGGAGAAGACAACGCTGGAAAAGCAGGTGTGGGAGCCTCGAGTCTCCAGGGGAAACGCCACTCTGATCTATACTCCTCTACTCAAGGAATCACCAGACTAGGAGGTCAAGAATTGGGTTCTTCCTGGAGTTGTTAAGCCACGCCCACAACCTCCTTGCTTCCAGGGTGGGATGTGACTCAGCTTGCAAGTATTAACCTCGGCTGGCAAGAAAGGAGAGTCTTGCAAAAATGTGGCCCTAGTCATCTTTGTTGGGAACAACAGCCTTCATTTCTAGGCTGCTATCTTATATTTTAATACATCAGTAAAGAAAACCCCAGGCAGGTAGATTAGAAATAAGTCTTATGAACACAACACATAGCAAGAGAGTAAAATTTGTGTCTCAAACAAAGCAAATCAGAGGAGATTGCTGTTAATACAGACAGTCATTTGTCAGATAGTATTATTAGATATTTAGGGGAATTGTAATATGGGTAGTTTGATTTTTCTTGAATAATTTAAGATAAAAGCACCCATCAACAACACTAGGAAAGCATTCAAGAGGGCTGGAGAGATGGCTCAGTGTGGCGCAGTGGTTAGGGCACTGTCTGCTCTTCCAGGAAATCAGTTTCTGGCACCCACATTGCAGCTGACAGCTATCTATCTGTAACCTGCCCCATGCATCTGAGGTGCACCGACATATGTACAGACAGAATACTCACACATGTAAAGTAAAGCTAACGAATATTATTTGAAAGGAAGAATTCAAGCGCACAGACCTGAAACCATGGCAACTGTGACATGCCATGTCTACATTCCTTAGTTCCTTAAATTGCCTTGAGGTCTTTGATAGGAACAGCTGCAGTGTACTTACAGCATAGTTTGAGACATGTACACTTCATAAATAGCATCTTTCTGACCACTAAACATCTTGAGGTTAAGAAACAATGGGAAGCACACAATGAAACTGATTGCTGTTTGTCTCAGCTCTGCACGTCAACATGACGTGATGAATGAATTCCTGGAGGAAGACTTCCTTCCTGTCCCCCCATCCTTTCTTCAGAGGTCTTGGGGCTCATCCTGGGAACACAGCACTCAAACACGTGAAATGAATTGTTTTTACAATTATGCAGAACCAATCACGGAGTCAGTCCATGGCCCTTTTATTTATAGGGTGCACACTTGTGAGGGGTCTTTGGTGGCACTGTGTGTCCTCTTTATCCTTGTGCACAGAGTATACAAACGACATTCAATGCTTTCCTGTCTCTGATCGGAACTAAGAAGGAAACAGGGAACCAGCAAGAGGCTTCCTGCAGGACCAGCCTGGCAGCTCCATATAGATAAGAGCTGGACTGAGGAGTACACATCTCAGAGAGCATCATGTCTCGTCATTCATAAAATAATTACATTTGACAAGCTGTGTACATCCATCATGAGGCAAACACAAGTAAGCCTTAAAAGAAACTGGACGTGAACTTCAGAAATGAACCAACTAAAATATTCCCTTATGAACGCTTAGATGTGACTGATGTTTACACCATACTACAAACGTAGCTGAAGAGAACGTTGCCTCAAGTCTAATTCAGTGCAAAATGTTCCATTCGATAAGTTCAAAATATATATTTTTAAATTTTAGCCATTATACTATGAGCCGTACATTCTCCAGAAGGTACTGATTACTCCCAGGCACAACTGTACTTAACTTTCTTTTTACAACCTTTGTTAAGGATGTGGTTTCCAGAAAATTATTTTTAAAAGTGAAGGAAGCCAGTTAAGTCTTCTTTAAATTGCCAAGAGGAGACAAGGTTATTTCCTGACCCTTGAAAACTCCATTAGCAATCCAGGAGCGGTGAGAAGCATCCACAATGCCCCAGCTGTTACTTACATCTGTGCGCACCTATGTGCAGAAATGAGCAGCAGAGCTGACTAACAGCTACTGTGAACCGTGTGCTTCACGGACTGTGGAGAGTGACTGCACAGACGGTGAACGCATGATATTTACCAACAATCTCAATTTGCGACAGGTGACCAGGGAACTTCTGGCCACTGAGTCTAACATGGGGGAGAAAGCATGGTGTTTTGCAAAGCTGAAGTTAGATCTGTCTCTCTGTCATTTGGAATGTGTCCTTTGGACAACAGGTCTGGTCCTACGCCCTAGACTTAGGGTAGGACCTAAGGACCCTAAACTACAGGGTCATACAAGTTCCTGCCTCAGGGAAGGTGGTTTACACAAAGAGAGGTTTTTTTTGTTTGTTTGGTTGGTTGGCTGATTTGTTTTTCCATCTCTCTTCACTGGAGACACGAGGGGCTTTTGCTTCTACTGAGGGGGAGGAAGTGCATGAATTCAGGACCACTTCCACAGAAACAAGGAAAGCCAGACACAAGAACTGCTAAACTTCTGAGGGAGGACAAGAGATACAAAAAGGCTCTGATGAACTCTAGAGATCCACCTTCACACAGGAGAGAGTGTGAGTAACTCCTCTCTCGGGTAAGTGCTTAGTCTGAGTACTGCCTGCTACACACAGGGGGAAAACCAGGCAGATTACATTACCATACAGACTTTAAGAGCACAGTGCAGTATAGCTGAGCAGTACACTTCAGTTCAAGCTGCTTGATCTGATATTTCCCCTCTGTATCCATACGCACCAGGAAAGAAGCAATGGAGGAAGGCCTGACTGGACGAGAATTCCCACATATCCTTAGATTGCTTGTAGGAAACACACACGATTAAAGGCAAGTCTGTCTTGGTGTGGCCACAGCACACCTGAAACTACAGATTAACCCATGCTCAGATCAAAGGCTAAGCGTTTATTTATTTGTCTGTTTTTCCAAGTTTAGGCAGTCATGGTATGTAGTTTAGGGCGGCCTCAAACTAAAAGCTACCTATCCTATCTCGGCCCCTGAAGCTGTGATTACAGATGCACAGCACCATGCCTGGAGAGCCATCTTTTCTTTTAAAGCTGCATCGGCAGCATAGGTTAGGAAGACAGCAGCCACAGATGAAGCTTGTCTGACAAGAGCTTCATTCAGCTCAGCAACACCTCAGCTTGGTTTCTGGAAGACTCTGACTGCACCATGGTTCAGGCATAGCAGAGCATGATGCTGTCAGAGGCAAATACACTGAGCAGTTTATACATCTGAACCCACACTGCTTCATGTTCAAGACATGCAAAAGGCAGGAAAGAAGAGAGAGAATAGTTCAGAGAAAAATGTCACGGATACAAGCATGCCAACAGACCTTAGTCAGCTGGTAGGGTGACCACACAGAGTTTTGGAGGTGATTGGAGAAGAAACCGGTTTTCGGGCGTCAAGAGGAAACTCTAAGGAGTGGATGGAACTCCAGAATGTGTAGTACCAGTTTCTGAGGTTAATTGAGTATGGGACAAACATAAGATGCTTGAGTAGGCCACTACTGCACATTATTACATGGCTCTTCCAAAACAGAGATAGAGAAAATGAACTTCCCAACTTGCATTTTAAAAATCAAATAAAGATCAAAGAAGTTGAATTAGAGGAAGGTAAATTTCCAGAAACTATAACTAGTTGTAGTCAAGTTTCTCAAAACTAAAGAGAATAGAGGGAAAAAACACACACACACACACACACACTCACACAAACACACGCACGTGAACATCCTGGAGGCCACCCAGAAGGATGAAGGTTAAAGCTTAGTCATAAAAAAATACATAAATAAAAATGAAGAAAATAGAGTAACATTCCAAAGTGCTGAAGCAGGAAAAAACCAATAACAACAACCCCTCCCCCCAACACCTAGTAGTCTTCACCTAACAAAAATCTCCTTCACATGGAATGTGAGGCATTTGCGTGCGTGTGCACGTGTGCATGTGTGTACGGAACAAGATGTTGACTTCAGTGTCTTTCTCAGTTGTTCTTCATCCTCCTTTTGACACGGATGTGGGGGGTGGAGAATGACCCTGGGGCTTGCAAGGTGGCTAGACTGGCCAGCTGGTCAGCAAGTCCTTGGATCCTCCTGTCTTCACCTCTCCAGCAGCAAGATTACAGGTAGTTACCACAATGCCCATTTCTACGTGGGATCTGATCTCAGGTCCGTATGCTCATAGAGCAAGCACACACTAACCCTTAAGCAGTATTTCCTCTCATCCCTCCCTCCCTGTCTCCTTCCTGCCTACACTACCTCTCTCCCTTTTTAGAGACAGGGTCTCACTGTATAACCTAGCTAGCCTGGAACTCACTGTGTAGACCAGTTTGGCCTTGAATTTAGATATTTGCCTACTTCTGCCCTTCTCAAAGAACCCAAATTTTCTGACAACTGAGTAAGGTAGAAACTTGTCCCTCAGAAGTAAGTTATGGGAATTGTTAGAGAAGGTTCTTTAGGCTGAACCAAAGTGATACCAGATGGAGACTAGGATGTGCAGAAAAGAGTGATGAGCACCAGCGATGGGAAATCCATGTATAAATAGAAAATATGTTTCCTATTATGTTCCTCCAAAGCAATGGACTGTTGAAAATAAAATAGCAGCATAAAAGCATTTGCAGAAGCAACACATACAGCCCCAAGTACGTAAGCTAGAGAAGCAGCACGAGGGGCAGCAGCGAGAGAGGCACTCAGGTTCTGAACCTGAGGATGACAAGTACTCAGGCAGGGCTGCATGTGCGTGGACCTTGCACATGTCCAGCCCCTTTCTAGTCAGCAACCCCTGAATGATACAGTGTGACAACCACCCACACAGCATTCATGCCATAGGCCAGGCAGAGATGACCGAAGGAGAGAGAGTGTGTGCACAGGTCATAGGTAAGCACTGAACCAGATTCTATACCCGACATGAGCACCCCACAGATGCTGGGTATCTGTGAGGGGACCTGGAGAACAAAGGGAGGGCTGTACTGCCCATGAGCTCTTTGGTTATGTATTAAATCTAATTTAGGGATGGAAATTGTGATTCTTGTGCTTCTTAGTCTAAGAACTAAAAAGACAGATGGGATGATATAAATTGATTAAGTTAAATAAAATATTCAGTTCCTCAGTGGCATTACTCATGCTTCAAGAGCTCAAAGGCTACAGGTGCACAGTGACCACTGTGGTACTCGATGGTTATGGCATGGATATGCCTTCTCCAGACTGACCTCCCTCTGCCCATTGGCTTTAACACCCATTCCAAAAGAACTATTTCTCTTGGTTTAACTTTAGGGAAACACTTCTCTGAGAATAGTTTCCGGCGATGTAAAATGAGGTCAGACTGCATGATCTGACTCTAAAATATTAGGATAGACTCAGGGCCTATTTCTTGGTACAGCACATAAGCAACAGAACAAGCGTCAAGTCAGGGCCTGTGGATATAGGATGAGAAACAGCAAATCTGTATGTAAGTGTGTGTGTGTGTGTGTGTGTGTGTGTGTGAATATGCCTGTGCATATGCGTGTGTGTGCTCTCACACACAGATTTTAAGGCAATTATGTTTGAACATTCTCTCTACAGCAGCTGAGTGTGTATTCTACTTTGCTTTAGGATGGTCACATCTATCATTAAGCAATTAAAAAAACATTAGTGTTACTTTTATCAAAGTCATAGTAGCAGAGCCTCCACTTAGTTACTGGTTTCCTGCAGATAATTAACAGATCCTATTCCCAGGGCCCAGCAGTCAGTGGAGCTGTCCTCCCAATCACTCTGCACTGGAATGAGCAGGTACTATGTAAATTGAGGTGGTTACACAAAGGCAAATGTTAATTACAGCTCCATTCAAAAATCAGAGTGAATGGGCTCTATTCTGTGAAACCAGACCAGGACAGCAGGAAGGCCCCTCCTTCTTCTTGCAATTCAATAAAGAACATAAAAGGCAGGAGTTGAGGAAAAAACCAAAAAAACACTGAATGGGAAGCTGTCAAAACATTCCCAAGGCTCCTGTGTAGAATTCACCCAACGCGTGTTTACTTAGTGTGTTCAGTGTCATCCAGCTTTCCGGGGTGAATGAATTATTCCTTAGTGTGTTCAGTGTCATCCAGCTTTCCAGGGTGAATGAATTACTCCTTCTAAAAACAAAACAGAACAAGGAAAAAAAAAAAAAACCATCCAACAAACTCCAATAGAACAAAAAAGGAAAAAAAACTCCTAAAGTGCTGCAAAAGTACCTGACAATTGACTGCAAAGTAATTAGAAGACCCTTTTAGAGATCACTGTGGGCTGAGTCAATCACTTCCTGGACACCAGTGACCCCTGAACACATTTCTGCAGCTGTTTATGTCCGACTCTAACCAAGGAAGTTGCTGCCAGGCTACTCACATTTTCTTTTTAAATCAATACCGTTTTAAGTATTTTTCAACTGACTGGTGGCAACAACGGCGGATTAACAATACACCCCTTTCTTTCGGTGTGCACATGCGTGTATGTGCTTGTGAGTCTGTGTGTATGAATGAGCATGCACATCCCACAGCAAGTCTGGAGAGGTCAGAGGACAACCTTGGGCATTAGCTCTCACCTTCCATTTTTCTTAATACAGGGTCTCTTCTTTGCCACTGTGCATGTCAAACTAGCTAGCTGGAGAGGTTTCCTGTCTTGCTTCCTGTCTCACTCTAGTTAATGCTGGGACTAGTAATGTACATGGCCATTCCAGGCTTTATATGGGTCCTGGAGATTTGAACTCAAGTCCACATTTCCCACACATTGCCCACTGAGCTATCTCCCCCAGGCCCTCAACTAAATTTTTAATGGTAGAATTTATAGGAGAAAAAAAAAAAAAGACTCAGCTTTTTTGGAAATGTGAACTATCAGGCAACACTGAGTCTCCATGTTACTCATAGACCCGAGCTAGGACTCAGTAGTGGTGTCCAGACAGAGAGCCTGGCCAGGTCCAGCTTGCCACCTCCTCCCTACCCACTTCCTTCTTCTGTGCTCCCTGCTCAGCTAAAAGGATCTGGAGATTGTGTCATTTCCCACTGCACCTGAAAGCTCCTCAGAAACAATGCCCTGTCTTACTCATCTTGGTGTGAGTGGCAGCACTGAAGGCAGGCCAAGGCACACAGGAATTTGTGAATTTGGAATATATCCAAGTTGTCTTTTATACACTTATAACAGAATCACAAATATTTTAGAAAACAACTGGCTTTTTTAATTGCACAAATGAACACAGGAGATGCAGAAAGGTATGTCGGGGGTGGGCATCACCCGGATCACAGTGTTAATTACTGACAGGGTTGCAAACACATCCTAAGTCTCGGGACTGCTGGGTCAGTGAGCTTTGCAGTTAAAAATAAAGGGAAGCATCAGAAGCCCTCTATTCAAAATATATTATAGCTAACACATACAATAAAGCACTAAGTATCCAAGACAAGGCTGTGCAGCAACTTTGGCAACAGAGGTATGGGGTCAGTCGCATCTTCTAGGACGCCATCATTCTCATGATTACAGCATGCTATTGATAAATACTAACTCTCTGATCCCTGCAAACTGTACAGCGAGCAGAACACCCTAGAAGGAATAAGATTCCGACCTTAACTTTTTGAGGTGAACATATTTTTGTTCATTTAAGAAACAAGGAATGGATTCTCATACAGGCAAAAATAACTACAGTAGAGTCCCCCAATTGACCCTTCTGCCCTCCTGTTCATCATGGCAGGTGAAGAAGCAGTGGGGTGGAGGGGAGATGGCTCAGTGAGGAAGGCACTGGCTCTGCAAACATGGGATGTGCTGAGATCTCCCACACCAGTGTAAGAAGCTGGGTGTGACAGTACACAGCTCTGACCCCAGCACTGGGAAGCCAGGGCCTTGCTGCCAGCCAGCAGAGTTATACAATGATGAGCTTCAGGTTCCTTGAAGAACCTTGTCTCAGAGAACAGGACAAATGGGGAAGTAACTGAGGACCATTCACATGAGTGCGTGCGTGCGTGCACATGCACACGTAAGCATCTGAGTATTTGCTGTCAGGTCTTCTAGCTACAGGCCTACAAGTAGACTGTGGGATTACGTGGCAATTCAGTGTTTAATGTTTTGAGGTTTGCAAAATTGCTTGCACAACAGCTGTATCATTTTATAATGTGACCAGCGACACACGGGAGCTCCAGTTCCTCTTTGGGCCTTGGCACAGAGGTGATTACACTTCAGCTGGGAGAGAGAGGCTGGGGGCGGGGGGGTGGCTTCACTGTAGTTCTGACATGAGTGTTCCTGATGGTCGTAGTCAAAGACCTTCTGATGTGATTACTGGCCATTTGTAGGTATATTGGTCCATTTAAGGCACTGGCTTGTCTTCGTATTCTTGAACAGTAAGAGTTACTTATATACAGTCTAGAAACTAGACCCTTATCAAATGTGTTTCATGTGAACACTTTTTCTCCTTCTGTTGTCTTTCCAGCCTTTAAATTGGACACAGTCCCACTTGTCTCTGTTCCTATTTGTTGTCTGTATTGTGGGTGTCATAGCCAAGGGTTCACTGCCACCATCAGGACTTCAAGATCTGTCTATTTTCTTCTGAGAGTTTTATAGTTTAGTTCTTTTTGATCACCGTTTTTTTTTTTTCTTTTTAAATGTTTTTATTTTATGTGCATTGGTGTTTTGTCTGCATGTATGTGTGCGGGTATCAGATCTTGGAGTTGCAGACAGTTGTAAGCTGCCATGTGGGTGCTGGGATTTGAACCTGGGTTCTCTGAAAAAGCAGTCAGCGCTCTTAACTGGGGAGCCAGCTCTCATAGTTTAGTTCTTATACCATATGTTTTGCCCCATGTCGACTTCACACAGTATGAGGCAAGGGGTTACAGGTGTATTTTTGATTATACAAAACGTGTATTACGCAACTGGAAGTTACTTTTATAGACTATAGATTATACATCTAGACACAGGTATATAAGCATGCATCCACACTTATCATGCAAAACAATAGCTTTAAAATATAGTTTTTAGTTTCTACTCCAACTGGACAAATGTTTAAATAGATTTAGAAGTTAAAATAGACACAGAAAGCAATCACTTATTCAGACTGAAGCAAGAGGAAGAAGCATGTGTAGACTAAACAAATGGAAAAAGGTTATCAAGCCTGAAGAAATAGACAACGATACAGCATAAGCTCCAGCATTAAGAAACACAAAGCATTGACCTACGGGATGATAAACACTGAAGGCACCAGCCAGGACATCATGTCAGACGGGAGAAGAGAAAACTACAGAAGTGAGAAGACTGGAATTAAATGTGGCTTACAAATCAGACAAATGATCTGTGCTTGAAAACAAACACTAAGGGATGAATCAGTTCCTTTAACTTTCCACCAAAGTATCATCACTTCTGAGAATAAGGTCAGCAAATACATACCATCCAACTATCGTTTAATTCCAAATGCCTGGCAGACATCACCAGTCAATCTCAGTATCCTGGAACAAACTCCTTAAAACGCTGCAGACAATTGTCCCTGGGGACAGGACCTCTGCTATTCTGGATCTATGGTACCTGGTATTTTTTCTCAGTTGACAACAGGAACTTGACAATTGCTAATTTTGTCAACACTTCACTTCTTAGCTTCCAAAGAATAGCATCATCTTGGATTTTCTGCATCTACTTGCTTCAAACGTCTGACAAGGCTGAAGTTTGAAGGTCGCAGGAAAGGGCCTCCGTCATCTGGCACTGCAGAGTTGTGAGGATTTTTCATTAAGGTGACTAAATTAGGCATCCCGAGCAGCGGGGTAGCTTTTTGTAAGCCATGGTAAACTCTTTGCTGTGGCCTACTGGCCTCAATTCCTCAACAATCTCTAGCTCCTCACTTGTAGCTCTAATCCTGACATCGGTTGAGTCGCTGGTACTGTTAGATTTACTCAAGAGATAAGAGACCGGCTGGGTCAAGGCTCAGTCAGTAAATTACCTGCTATGCAAGCAAGAGGTGTGGCGTTCAAATCCCCAGCATGCACATAAGAGCAGGCGTGCAGTCTTCGTCTGCAACTGCCATATGGATGCATGTCCAGAGGTGGTCTGTGTAGACAAGGAGGTCCCTAGAGCTCACTTCCCAGAGTGGCTACTCTGTTCAGTCAGTGAGCTCTGGGCTCAGTCTCAACAGAGTGGAGAGAAGCTGAGGAAGTCAAGCACATTTGATTGCTCGCCTTTAGACTCCATAGCACACCTGTGCACACAAGGGTGCGTGTGCATGCAATGCACACAAGTGTGCTTGTGCATGCAAACACCCCACACACCTCACAAACCTCCCCCCACATATAATGAAAAATCAATAAAAAGCAACTAGGAAACAAGAAGTGATTTCATATTGTTTTATTGAAGTTGATTTTAAGAATGAGACAATTCTTAGGTTGTCTCACTCAGAGCTCCCACCGCATTGCCCTTTCTTAATTAAAAACAGCCTTTGCTGACGTGGGGAATAATTCCGTTGGTATTATTGGACAATGTGAGCTACATAATCCAACACACATTCTTTTTTTGGCCTGAGTCCTTGGAAATCTGAATGAGGAGTTTAGCCCTTGGCTGTCCAGTGTCCCTCCTCACAAAGCTAGCCCCCCACTGTCACTCCTGCTAAGGAACACGCATGTGCTCGCTGCACCCAGCCAAAGCCACGCTAACTCCCTTGTATTTCATTCTTTGCTTCTAGCTTCTGGCCTGGGCTAGTATGTATGTATGTATGTATGTGTGTGTGTGTGTGTGTGTGTGTGTGTATGTATGTGTGTGTGTGTGTGTGTATGTATGTATGTGTGTGTGTGTATGTATGTATGTATGTATGTGTGTATGTGTGTGTGTGTATGTATGTATGCATGTATGTATGTATGTATGTGTGTATGTATGTATGTATGTATGTATGTATGTATGTATTTCTGTTATGGATATACCCTTTGGAGTTGTATTACAGGACACTTCGAATCTCAAGATTACATATCATGCATAGATCCAACAACAACAACAACAAAAACCCTAAGACAAACACTATATGGCAGAATAATCTCATATTTTAGGCACTGAAAGTCTGAGAAGTTTCTGAGAGTTAAAAATGAACACAATTCAGGCCAGTGAGATGGCTCAGTGGGTAAAGGCACTTGATGCCAAGCCTGAGCACCTCATGGTGGGAGGGAGGAGAACTGACTTACACAAACTGTCCTCTGATCTCCACTCACATGCCAGGTACTCCAACCCCCTCCCCTAACTAGAAATTATTAACAAAATTCAAGACACAGGAAACGGTGAGAGGAGCAGAGTAGCTGCACAGCACACTGTCATGGTGTTTACCGGTTATGTGATGACAGCATTATTTCTCAGCTTGAGAGGTACGGATGGCAAGAGCTCTCAACTGAGCCCAGGTCACTGTCCTTTCTCCCTGACTCCAGAAAGAGGGAGACAAAGGAGCTCAAGATTCCCCCAAAGTTATGCTACCCTATCACATGAAGGAAGGGCTGGGTAACCACATCAAGATTGTAGCTGGTCAGATGGCAACAGTTGGTGATGCCAGGTGATGCACACTGAACAATCTTGTAGCTTTTAGAGCTGAAATACTAGCCTTTCCTCAGAAGGCCCGTTGTCACAGCTAACACAGCTGGAGGCTCTTAGTAATTCCTGAGGAGCTTGCCCCTGTTTTCCCTTTTTAGCAAGCACAGAGGTATGGGGGGTTTCTGGAACGCAGAATGAAACAACACCAATATTGTTTCTAAATACAACAGAGAATTTATTGGACCACATCAGTAAGGCTCTACAGTGACATCATTGGCTTAGTTCTAAGAAGAACTTTTAATTATATTTGAATAGGCTCCATTAGGAACCAGTAAAATTAAGTCTTTTACTGGACTTCTATGCAAAAGTCTGAACAAGTTGAGATGGGACTTCCTGGGGGGGTGGGGGGGGGTGGGGAAGGCAACCAGGTTTAACTAAGCCCTTGCGGGTAGAAAATTTACTCCATGTATATGCAATAAATGTTACTACTTACAGGGTGTGCAGAGAACACTGATAGCAGCACATTTCCCTTCAGATTATTTGTACTTTAATATTGATGGTTACTTACTGTCTGCTTCACTTTATGTCATGGCGGGGACTCTTCATAGTCCACAGGAAGATTATTATTAACCTGTTTACAGACAAGGTACGCTGAGGCTCAGAAAGGTTAAGTGATTTTCCCAAGGTTGGGCAGTATTTCAAACCCAAGACAGAGCCCCAAGCAGATGGTTTTGGCCAAAGGGACTCAGTATGCCTTCGCTAGCTGATCGACGGCTAGCAGCACAGGCAGAATGTGACCCAGCAATTTGGAGCTACACTTTAGACAAACAAATAAAAAAATAGGAAGCTCAGGAAAGCATGGGTATTTAAATGCTATGAATTAAATACCTTGTTCAGACATACAAGGTAAAATGGGGGGAAAATCCCTTCTACCTGAAAGAACAGAAAGCCAGGTGAGCAACCTACACCAGCAGTCTCCCGGTGGGCTGCCCAGTTTTCTCCCTTTCTTCTATTGCACTCACAGGTTGCCAAAAGGAAGAGCAGAGATCCTGAGGACAGGAGTGGGCTACTGCTGGCAGCTTCTTATGTTTAACTTCATGGATTCTCGGGGTGGAGTGTTCAGTTTCTCTATTCTAAGTACACACTACCCAGACACACTCCAACACCCCTTGTTTCTGGTTCACAGAATTGTTTTTTCTTTCTAAGATTCCTCATCACAGTAGAGTTGTTTCACATAAAGCTACTCCCAGAGGTAAACGTCACACTGTGGTGATTTGTACATCGTAAGACATATACTGGGGCTGGAGAGATGGCTCAGCGGTTAAGAGCACTGACTGCTCTTCCAGAGGTCCTGAGTTCAATTCCCAGCAACCACATGGTGGCTCACAACCATCTGCAATGGGATCCAGGTCCCTCTTCTGGTGTGTCTGAAGACAGCGACAGTGTATTCTCATATATATTAAATAAATAAAAAATTATTTTTAAAAAAAGACATATACTGACTTGTAGACAAAAAGTTTCCTTGGGTGAAGCAGTGACGGATACAATGGACGTTTTATTGATGTTGTTGTTGTTGTTGAGGTAGGGTTTGGCTACATAGCCCAGGCTAGCCACACACGCATATCCTTCTGCCCAAATGCTAGGATTACAGGTGTTTATACTAACTTTTTTTCCCTGGAGGGTCCATCCTTCTAGGAAAAAAGATAAACCGATGTTCAAAGGCCACTAATTCCCTCCATATTGCTCAGCTTCCTGTCACGATACTCAAACACTAGAGATAAAACTCACACAGAGAAAAGGTTTGTTCAGCTTATTGTTTAAGTGTTTCCAGACTGTGACCAGGTGGAACCTAGCACTTGTGTCTTTCAGGTGAGGAACAGGTATAGAGAAAACTGCTCCCCTCTTTTGTAGGACATCCATCCAAGACTCCTAGCAGGCACTACTTCATAACAACTCCACTACCTCTCAACAGTGCCACCCTGGTAAAAAGCTGCCAGTCTATGTTCACGGGCTTTTGTAGGACTTCAACATCCAAGCTGTTGCATCCTTGAGAAAGCAATAGCATATACCCAATTTCAAAAGTTATCATTATTTATTATATTATTACTATTATTGTTATTATTGTGGAAATTTTTAGTTCCATCCAAAGGAACTGGGATTATCATTCAGTACTGAAGCTATTCCATTAAGAGAGGCCTATCTCCTTTCTATTCAGTTTAAGACACTGGGGTGCTCTGTATCCCATATATGTATGTACATTTGTGTGTGTGTGTGTGTGTGTGTGTGTGTGTGTGTGTGTAGCTAAAGCTACAGGTGACTTAAGCATCAAGGAGACAAATGACATGACTGCTGCCCATCTGTCCCGGGAGCCCAGGATGAGCCAGAACCCCAGCTGAATACAGCAGCTCATCTGGCCTCACTGCAGTACTTAAAACTGCTCAACACTAAGAAGAGAAACAATAACCTCATCAAATGAAAAGAGTCATTTATAAAACAGGGACTGAAAAAGCCACATTCAATCCATCGAAGCAGTTAGCCATGTAAACACATCAGAATAACGTGAACTGTAGGTTAGAGAGTTAAGCCCTCATAGAAACATGAGTGGCATCATCTATGCATCTAATGTAAGCCAAACTTCAGTAAACAGTAAGCTATTTTAAGTTGAGAACTCTTCACTGAGGAGACAGGCTTCCTGTAAAGGCAGATAGCATTTCCGGTTGCAGCCATATTTAAATTCATGCAGACAGTACTGGAAGAGGTCATAACTTGCACCCGAGGTCTCTTCTTGCAATGAGAGCGCCATCATTTCCAAGGAGTTTATGAGTCTGCAGCAGTCACTAAACTAATCATTTACAAGAAATAACACCGTAACCTACTTCAAATTATGGGTACCAGCTCAGTTTTGGGGCTGCCTCACCTTGATAAAAACAACACAGAATGCAAACTTCCTTTTTTTTTTTTTTTTAAAACACAAACATAAGCTCAGGAAGCTGGTGAACAGCTCAGAAGCCTTGAGACCGGCTGTGTGCAGCATTCTTTGAATATGAATTAGCAGTGGGTAATGGCAGCATATTTATGAGGCCTCTTGCCGGGTCCTTTCCTCCTGTGAATGCTGTATAATTCATTGCATGCGCCCTGACCCCAGTGCGCTCCTGTTCTGACAAATCATACTTGATTAAGACAAATCTTTATTAGTTAGCTAGTCAACTTCCCCATTTATCACTGGCAAATCCCATTCTCTTTCAGGCGCAGGGAAAGTGACTGAAATCTTCACAAACAACAGCAGAACCACCTCAGATAGCTACAGAAGAATGATGTATTTCTCGCAGACACAGCAAATACAGCCACAAGCTTCAGAGTCTTAGTAGATGATTAAACAAAGAATTCAATGGGGTACAGTACGCACACTGAGACTAGAACCCACTACACATTTCACCCAAGCCAAGAAACTACTAATTGGGCAATTTATTTCAGGATTTTTATCTTCTACTAAACTTATTTTGAAAGCAAAATGCTATGTTCTTTAAAAACTCTACTATAAAGTTGGAGGCTCAAAGTGCTGAACAATAAAGGTAAAAAGACTTCTAGTGTACAGAAAGCTGTGGTCCTCACACAAAAAATAACAACGTCACAACTCTTTCAGATGTAGAACTGAAGATGATGGGGTGCACACAGAATTACGGCTGACTCTTTAGTAGGGTGAGACATGTGTGTACTTAAAATTGTCTGCTTCACAAATAACTCGAAGGTTTTATAACAGCTGACCCTTTCTTGGGTGTCTAGCGATCCCAGAACTTCTCCCAGAACCCCTGCAAGGAAGCCATCAGTCACAAAGCCATATGCCAGGACAACTACTCAACACGGAAAACTGGGTCCTTTCGACAAGTTTCAGAAACTCTCTGGTCTCAGGGAGGTAGCTCAGCACAGGCATTACCTCGCTCCTCAGTGACAGACTGAATGAAATGTTCATGTCGGACTTTCATTTCTCAAAATTTTACTCTTGGGCTTCATTCCAGTGTAGGTGAAATGTTGTTTTGGGGTTTTTCATGTTACCAAACCAAGCCATATGTGTAATCTCAATGCAGAGACAATGTGTCAATATTTCATAGTTCTTCCACATGAGCTCCTACTCTATGTCACTACACAAATCTATTTATTACCAATAGAGAAGACCATTTTTCCTCCTGATATCATTAATGAAATGCAGGTTAACACTATATGGCGTAGATGTAATGTTTTACCTTTCTGATGTCTGTATGTGTTAAATGGAAGCACCACTCAAAAACAGTTTGCATGGGGAGGCTGTCTTCTGTTTGCCAAAACTTCCCATTTAGAAAATGTGGATACATCTTGAAAAATGAGGTCAAAGCTTGGTAGGAGAGACTTCAAAAGAACACCTAGTGCAGCAGGGAATAGTGTGTTGATGGTTTTATAAGCAGACCGGCTCTGATTATGTGTATGGGTTCAGAGAGATCACATCTGAACACCCCCCCACAACCCCCCTCTTACAGGGCTTTCATCACGATCTTAAAGCAGTGAACAACTATCCCAAAAGTGCAAATTGCCACGGTCCTGTCGGAACACTTTTATTTTATTTGGAGGGTAGGCTGGAAAGCTCTCATCCTTAGAATATGACCACAGAAACAAGGGGAAAGTTTTGAAGTTGCTTTTATTTTATCCCATGGATTTACTACGCATTCATTCATTCATTCATTCATTCAGAAAAGTTGATTAAAAAAAAATAAACTCTTCCAGAAAGGTTAAACTACTTGCCCATGGGAGCAAGGCTTGGATCATAGCCAAAGTTAGAACTCCAAGTCCATAGAACATTCTTGAGAGCCAGTAGTGGAGCAGGCACTGTGGAAGTTTCAAGTAGGACGAAGCAGGGTCTGAGCATCCTGCAACTCACACCCAAATGGGAGGGAGTGACATGAAACCTACCATTAAAACAAAGTGTAAAACAGGATTCAAGCCCTGAGTGGAAGAGAGTGTCAAGTGTGTAGGACCAGTAACATAAGGATGCTCTCCTCAGACCTGTTCAGCATCCTTGTCTTCAAGAATTCTCACCTCCCTCTCGAGGCTTCTTGCCTCCACGCAAGCTAACCTGACTGACAATGATGCTGACATCCTCCGATACAACTTAAAATCTGAGTGTGATTTATGCTCCCTCCTCCTTTCTGTCTTTTGTTTCTTTTGAGAATCGACATCACGCTGACCTGAAAGTATAGTCTATGATGGGCGTTTGGAACGGACACATTTCCAGCAAGACTTGCCAGTTTTGCAGATGCTGAAAGGCATCTGTTCTTCCTAGCAAACCTATCAAGTGGGATGCAAACCAAAGTGAATGCTAAGACGGTAGGATGCTGTCCCGCTAATACTTAAAACTGTTTGTTCATGTATTTGTTTACTTTATGTGCATGCCTTTGTAAGTGTATATGTAACACCAGTGTGCAGAGATCAAAAGAGGGCACTAGGTCCCTGGAACTGTAGTTACAGACACTTATGAGTTAACATGTAGGTGCTGGAAACTGAACCCAAGCCCTCCATGAAAGCAGTAAGCACTCTTAGCTGCTCTGCTATCAATGGAGCCCTGGTTATGTTATCTGTTCATGGTTAATCTTGATTGCCAGCCTGATGAGATTTAGTTACCACGGATCTGTCATACCTCTAAAGTACTGTCTGGGTTGGTGTTATAGAGATGGGTAGCATCTTCACTCCAGGGACTGGGGTCTGGGACTAAGGGAGAGGGAGCTGGGCAGCATCGGCTTCCTGACTGTGGGTGTAATATGGCCAACTTTCTCAAGCTCCTGCTGCCATTGATGGACCATACCCTGGTACTCAATGTCAAAACAGACCTTTCTTAAGTCTAGTTCTCATCTGGCACCACCAGCAGCAGGGTACTGCTGTGCATGGTAAATAGATAAATGCAGGAAGACAGGCAAGAGGAAAGGAGGAACGAAGAGAAGACTTGGGGTAGCAGCGCTGAACGCTTTCTTGGATGTAAGGTTAAGGTAGCCAGGAAAATTCTAGAACTGGGAGAGATTCACATGTTCTTTATTCCATTCAGGCTGGATTAGATCATCTAAAGAAAAGTGATTTCTCTAAATCTGTTCTGTCTTGCTTTAACTCCTTATGTTACGTCCTGCGTAGCACATAATGAAGAGGCAGGAAGTTCAAGACCTTGTACTTAGTGTGGGTTACCTCTTACCAGAGTCCAAGCGTGGCCTTGAGGCATGGCTTCCTAAAATAATCCTATCAGTTTGCAACTGTGGGTAAAAGGCCTGAGAGGCCAGGTCCAAACTCATCATCTAAATAATGCTATCCGAAACTTGCCAGAGATACCCAACATGTGCCGTGTGTGCCCTGTAACGAGTAACGGGCTTAAAACAGACAGCAGGCAGGGAAGGAATGCACCTCTCCCTCAGAGCTCACTTACTTATGACCTTCTGAATTCTTGGGAAAAAAATTTAAGCAAGACATATACTTAGCAATGGTAAACTGATTCCTCATTCATTCATTCAAAAAAAAAAATATATTAGCTGAAAGCTTCTTACAAACCAGGCATGGGAATATAAACCAAATGTGGTATCAGGTAACCATCGTGAAGGCAAACAATGGTTCTCTGGGAAAAAAGTTATTGAATAATGTGAGGTCATTTTCTTATTTATTCATTTTTAACAGAACAGGTTCATGGCATGTATGTTCAATACATACATTCCTAGAAAGACCACTACATGTTGAGTGATTGTAGCATTTTACTGCTCCACCAAATGAGAAGGAAACAAGACTACTCCTTAGCACAGGACAGTTTTGCCATTGTACCAGTGTAATCTGATAGTCTATTGTAAACACTCAGGAAAGAAACCTAATTCTGCGGCAAATTTTCAGAATGTGTTAAAATTGATGTCAATGTCTCAGTAATTTCGCAGTTTAAAAAACAGTTAGAATGTAATGACTACACTCCTCTTGATTAAAGCATTTACAGCTCTAATCAAAAACTGACAGCAAGATCAAAGATGTTAACTTAAATCTCTCCTCTAATTATGTTTAAAATGCCACACCTCAGGCCTGTCTCTCCTCTTCTTTTTCAAACCAAATTCTGCTTAAGAAAGATCTAACACTTCTTAACAGTTCATTATCCAATAAAACTATTCAAAGCTTAAAAGCAATCTACACAATTAGTCAGGACCTCGGGGAGTCCACCGGTAGTCTTTATTACAGGACTTCATATTAAAACACCTTAATTATATTTGTCAAATGGATTTCATTAAAACCCATCGTCACTTTAATTTTCATATTTTGACAGTGCTGGCATAGGCATTATTACCACCTGCCAGGCTGGAAACTACAACAAAATTGTCAAATTCCTTCAAATCCTGAGCAATTTCTTTTGTACCTGACTGATGGCTTTCCCTGTGTGTGAGAAGCTGTTGAAATTAGGAGAACTAAAATTTTTCTATGTAAATTCTACTCAGAATACACAGAGACAGACAGACAGACAGGCAGGCAGGCAGGTAGGTAGGCAGGCAGGCACGAGCACGCACACACACGCAAGCACGTGCACACACATACACACACAGATAATATGTTTCTTGCAGGTGCAGAGAAACAAGCTGCATCTATTCTGGGCTGCCCATGTTCTCTGCAGAGGACCATGCACATGCTTTGCCCATGCTCTCTGCACAAAGGACCATGCACACGCTTTGCCCGTACGCTCTGCACAGAGGACCATGCACACGCTTTGCAGAGACATCAAACAGAATGTATTATGACTCAATCTCATCACAACCATCAGGACTTGAAAGCCAAGACATTTTTTACCTCCTATTCATTATGCTGCCATATCTCATAAGCTAGAGGGTGTCTGTGGCCATTTGCTTGAGCTTCTATGGTATTGTCATTTGCCACCGTGCCTTACACTATTGACATAGCAAATGTGAAAAGGGGGCATGCCTTCTTCCTTTTCTAACCACTCTGTCTGCATCCACAGCATTTCAGTGTTTGCAAGCCTTCTCCTAATCCAGCGGGCCATGCAACTCTGGGACTATGCACACGAATACGCAAAGCACTTGTGTGGCCGTCTCTGGATTCCCTAAGTCTTTGGTAGTATATGGAACACTGGAAGACAATTTCATAATAATTTGGTTTTGGACATTTCTATGTTTTTCAAGTATCAGAGATTGAGCAAGCAAATCGAAAAAAGATTTTTAAAAATCCAACAAACTTATAAGATTAACAAAGGAGACAGGCTTCTGGCTTACGTCTAACACACTTAGGGCTTCGTACAATGGTCTCTGGAGTAATAATCACCTTGCTTTATGAATACTTTAAGTCACAGTAAATGGTCTTGGATTATTTTCAGTGGAGCTGAATTTTTAAAGATTTACTTACAAAATCAGACAACAGTAAAAAACATAAGTGATCATTGACTTATGTGTTTCAAAATTTAAGATAATTGAAAAAAGAAACATGCTCTAAGAACTGCGTGTACAGCAAATGCATTTACATGCAGCTCCAAAGTTGCTGCTGCCTGGAAGCCTTTCATGCTGGACTTCGATAGCAATGTTTCTCTCTTCCCTGGCTTTGGAACCGTTTATTACCTAGGCCACTGCTGTGGGACATATCCCCAGGCCTGGTGTCCTTTTCTTCTCTCTACACCTAGAGCCTGGCAGAGAGTCTAGTCCTGTATGACCAATGTCTGTCTATTAAAGGACTGGTCGGGATCCTGTTCCCTAACTTCTTCATAGTAAGGGATGCTTTATTAGGCTTCTTCCACATGATGCTTCATAAATGGTAGGCATTTGATTCACATGTATGTAATAATACATATGCTTGAGTGTGTACATATATGTACAGGCATGTGAAATATTATGGGTATGAAACCAAACTCCATGCATAAAAAATATGAAAATCATCAATCCCTTATATTTTTAAATAAGATGTTACTATCGTCTAAGTTTTGAGTGTGTATGTGCATGTGGACATATGTGTTTGTGTGCGTGAGTACAATGTGGAGGTCAGAGGTCAAGGCTGGTGTCTTCTTCAGTCATTCTCCATGTTATTTTTAAAGACAGTTTCTCTCATTTAACTTGGATCTCATTGCCTGCCCGGGATGGCTCGCTGATAAATTCAAGGGCTCCTCCTGTCTCTACTGCCCAAGCACTGGGATTACAGACCTGTGTCATACTGCACAGCTTTTATATGCGTTTTGGGGTCTGAATCAGTCCTCACACTGTACAGCAAGCACTTTCCTGACTGAACCATTGCCTGGGACCACAAACATGACTATAATCTTGAAATGCAAGCCTTCACATCTGCCCCTCCCTTCCTTGGTTGAGCAACTCTGCCTTCCACGGCTGGTAACTGACAGAAGGGATGGAGTGGCCACGAGAGAGGAACACACCTCACTCGCTGTCCAGAAAGCGCCTCAGATGCTACAAACACACTCCACTGAAACTAGTCAAGGTTTTATTTGAAGCTATTATTATTAATAATAATAGAGCACATGGGTTTTCCCCACTGGTCAAAAAAAGAAAAGAAACAATAAGACTATTTTTGAAATGCTCCTAGAGGATCAATTAAAAAATGAGGTGAGATACAGCACACAGTTCGGAAGACCTGAAGTTGGTTCCATAGAAATGGGAGCCTACAGAGGCACTGCAGACACACAAGCCACCAGGCACATCCAGGCTCATGAATACTGCACACCTTACTCGCAACATCTCAACCTGGTGCTTCAATCCTAGTTTGGCTTAGGTTGACAATCCTTCCGCACTGTGGAATATATCAGATTTTGCTGAGTGGTGCCCTGGTTCTGAAGCCCACTTACAAAGGCAACTACAGTTCCTCTCCTTATTGCTCATTTGTGTGCAAGACTGTGAGCTGACTGCACACTCAGCATGGTGTGCACAACAGATAAACTTGGAGGCAAATATGGTTTGTAAAACCAAGTAGCTTAAAACAACAGGTCTTGCTTACCTAGTGCCTCACTAAGCATGAGTAACTAGGGACAGGAGGCAGCAGATGGTGGATATAGAAGGCCATGTAAGAGTGCTATTTGGAAGATGGGGGCTCGGCAGCAGGCTGGGATCATTATCAGTGGTTTCTGGGAGTTCTTTTGTGTGCCTGCGAGTGCATGCTTGGACAGATGCTTACAGCTATGTATGTATGGGTTTGTGGAGGCTAGAGCTCAACCTTTGGCTTCTCAGGTGTTGTCCATCCTGTTGTCTGAGCCAGGGTCTCTCACTGGCCTGGAGCTTGCCAAATACACTAGGTATGCTGGGCAGAAAGCTCTAGGGATTGGCCTGGCCTGTCTTAGCCTTTCCAGAGATGGGATCACAAGAGTATGCCACCCTGCTTGGCTTACAAAAACAAACAAACAAAAAGCCCATATTCGTTATTGTTTGAGAATTTAATATATGTGATGAAAACAAGGTTTTGATAAAATCCCCCCACAGCCCCCAACTCCTCCAGACTTCCCCACTTTGTCTCTCTCATTTCACGTCTTCTTCTCCCCTCTTTAGTCTTCCACTTCCTCCTCCTCTTCTTTGATAAGCAACTGAGAACACATCGGTGCTGCATGGGTATAGGGCCATCTGTGGGAGCATGCACCTCCCAATAGGGGCCACATCACAGACTAACCCTCCCTACCACCTGGTAGACACGCAAGCTTTTTTTAAAACAAGGGTCTAGGGAGCAAACTCTGGTTCTTTACCATTAAACGGCAAGCATTTTATCTACCAGGCTATCTCTACAGTCCACTGCTGGGAATTTCTGCTTGGAGCCATGTTCATTCTACCTGAACTGCCACTTCTGTTTCTTAGGTCATCTGTCCCCTTGAGCTCATAGTGTACAGCAAATCGTCCCTTTGTCCTTTGCTACGGTCTCTGCTGTTCTTCCAGATTTTCAACCTTTCTACAGTGGGAAAATCAGGACAGTGCTTCTTCTGTTCTGTTTCTCTGATCAGTATCAAACTTAGGGTTGAAGCAATGGCGTCCTGGGCGATGATGTCAGGCATGTGGGCTCACAGCAGCCTGTAGGAGGACTGAAGGAAGTTGGCAAAGGCTTTTGAAGCACATGACCAGGGAGGCAGCCTCAAGTGCCCAACCGGCAGCTTTACAAGACTTCACATACTGCTTGCTCAACAGGAGGGGAGCCGAGACTTCTGTGATTCCCCAGGCCCCTCTAGAATGATTACCTTGACTAAGGAGGTTGCTTTTCTATACTGGTCTAAGACAGTAGAACAATATTCACTATGCTTCTCAAGTTGTAAGAATACAGATGATCAGAATATGTCTGATTTTACTTTTAGCTAGAACAGAGAGCTAGTCATGCACACCAAGCTAATCTAGATGATAAAATACATTTGTCAGCATCTTTCTAGAGCCCAGTCTGTGGATGACACAAGTCAGCATCTGGACTGAGTTTTATGTTCTGCATTCAGACTATCCTCAGGGTTACTGCACTCTCCCCCACAAGACACTGCGGACTCTTCTTTACATAAAACAGCAGTCTGATGCAGTAGGTGCCCAGTCATAGGCTGGCACTAAAATGCTTTAGGTATGTGTTTCTCTGGGAATCAGCACTGGGGCCTTTACCACAGCATGCACATGCACACACAGACACACACACACACACACACACACACACACACACACAAACACACCTTCAGATACTAATGAAGTCATTTACAAAGAGGGGCTGCCTAACCCTCTTGAATATTTATCTAGAGAAGCTGGTGAGTTTTCCTTGTGTGTTTCTTACTTGTAGTGGCAAGATCTTCCTACCCACCTCCAGGCTCTTCAAAGCATGATCCCCAGATGAGTGGGTCTACTCATTCCCCATCAGACGTGAAAGGCAGGAGGGGAAGATGGGACAGCTACGGGCAGGCGAGAGAAGGCTTTGGTCAGATTCAGAGAGCTTACCATGCTTTCTGATGATTTTCTTCAACCCTCCCATTGCCTTCCTAAGACAGCGGGGCTTTTGGCTTCTTCGGTAGATAGAATTCCAGTGACGATAGGGATTGTTACTTAGAAAACATCCCAATGCTTCCGTAGCACGTCTGCTAGTATGTAGATTTTAATATCCTGATAAGTGTGTCTCTGTGTATGTAATTCTATGTGCGTGCGTGCCCCCCCCCGTGTCTGTCTGTCTGTCTGTCTCTCTGTGTGCCAGTGCATGGCTTAGGGGTCAAACCCCAGTGTCTTGCACATACTAACCAAACACTCAGTTCCATCTGTTGAATTTTGAAATGAGCACTCAAAAATCAAGTATTTAGGAGATATTCGTACAGTCTATGAACTAACTTCACTTTTGGCTAAGGAACGTAATTTCATCTTTTAATTCTAACTCCAAGAGGCCCTTGGGTCATTACTTTTCAAAGTTCCCAGCAGATGGTGGAAAGCAACGATGGGTGCTAATTGCCTGTTACGAGTCACAGAATCATAACATGATACTGTGTCTCCTGGCCCATACTTGAGTCTTCAAAGCACCAACTAGCACGAGCTGTACTGGGACTAGGTAGAAGGCATGGGAGCCTCAGGTGACAGTTCATTCTACACTGACCCTTTTTTCACTAGAGTCCCATATACCATGCACTCCTTTTCCATGACAGGAAGCAGGCAAATGCGCGGTTGCCAAGGCTTCACCAAGGAAGTAAGGCTTTAGTTTGTTCTGGGCCTGGAGATTTTAAATTGTTGGTGCGTCCCAGAGTGCTCGTTCTTCTCTGACTCAATGACTGGCAGCTCTTTGCAAGCTCATTGTTGCAGTCATGAGGTTCCAGAGAGTGAGCTGAAAGGCTGAGGTGAGGCTCACCAAGGAGGGAAACACAAATGTCCTTAAGGGCTGCCACCGGGAAGAGTTTGGAGGCAACACTGACGCAGAGAACTTAAGAGTCCTCTGAGAGACTCCATCCAGAAGAATAAACACTGGGAAAGGCAAACACTGCATCCGGCAAGTCCTACAAGCCCACTGTTTAAGTAATATTCTGCTTTCTTTCTATTTTGTCAACTTTGATTATGCATTTTTTACTGTCAATGAAATTTGATAATAAAAAGGGAAAGCCTTAATTGAAATGCTTGTAAAATCCTCTTACTTGGAGAGTTTGTGTGTGTGTTGATTAATTAAGAGACATTCACAGCTTTCATATTGATTGCCTTTGTGTTTCTGAACTTCCTGTCTGTTGCTCAGTACGGAGTGAATAAGAAAACAGGGACCCCACAAGATGTGCCGTTTTTCAGACAGACGCCCACCTTGATGGTCAGGGGCTTGCCTGCCTCTTGGGCAAGGTCTGTTCTCTCATGTTGGGAGGAAGAATCAGGCTCAATTCAGGAAGAATAATGCTGACATTTTGGGTCTTACTGTCCCAATTTCACCAAACGGTTCCAGAAGATAAAAATCTGTCATGACTGCAGCCTGTCATTTATTTTACTAAACTGTTTAAAAACAGAAATAGGAAAACCTTAGATAGAAGGAGGAGTTAATATTTTTATTTTAGATCTTTGTTGAAGGAAATGGATTTTCATTTTACATTTGGGTGCTGCAAAGTAGCACCTTGACACTAGGAACTTTCCCTAGTGATTCAGAGAAAGAAAAGGCTTGAGAACTGGGAGCCCAACGCACCTAACACTCAAGTAATGTTTCTCTAATGTATCACTAGAAGGTTTTGGGGGGGATTTTATGTAACAAATTATATTTTAATAAAAATATGATAGGTCTTTGGTTTTCTTGATCAGCCTTTCTCTTCTTGTTCAGCATTTAGTATGTTACTACAAGATAACTAACCAAATATCTGGAGTGTTGCTATCAGCTGGGTAAATTTTAGGATGTCATTAAGAGATAAAGTCACACATTTTCTACTTTGTTTAGGAATTTCCCCCTGTACCAAGACAGGATCCACCTCTCTTCTTTTGAGTGTTTCAGCACATTTGTTCAGCATTATTTTTTCATTCTCTTTTATCCCTGGGGCTCTCAATGTTTAAATAGCTCCCTCCCACGCAAAGCTTCACACCGGTATCGATCAGCCTAGGCTAGAAGCTAGTATGAGGCACTTTCAATAATCAGCCCAGCTGTTCAGAGAGTTGCCTGAATCAAACCCTTAGGTAAACAGCACACTGTGCCGAGAATGCTGCCAGCAGCCAGACCGTCTCCGCAACCAAGGATTGCTACTAATGCTTCGCCAAACAAAGGGCTAATACTGACTTCAACAACGAAGGCTACAGGGCAATTCAGATAAATCCCATCTTTGATTCATGTATGTAGAGACCGTGAAGGGTCCTTCCCCCAAATGCGGTTGCACAGCTGATTAATTCCAAAGCATTATGTGCGAAGTAAACTGTTTTTACACAACTCAAAAACAACTGCATGCAAGGCAGTTCCCAGCGTAACCATTTTCTCATTTCCTCAACTCCAGATTTACAGCTATTTACTTAGATCTTTGGGTCATTATTTACCTTTTTGTAATATGTGCTGCTTAGCACAGAAATAAAGAAGCAAGTGCACAGCTGTACTTTTACCTCATGTCATTTCATTTCTCCTTACAAGTCAGATGCTAAGAAATGAGACTCTTATGTATGATGATTATGATGATGATGTAGCTCATGATTCCTGCTGCTGTGTGGAAGTCTAGGAAGAAGCACCAAAAAATCTGAGCCGGTACATAAAGGACTAAGGAAAAGCCATGCCCTGGCCCCTTGCAGGGCTGCCCTCATGTCTGCACCCCGCAGGGAAGAGCCTGAAGACAGAGTAAATAGCATCCTGGAGAGAAGACTCTCAGGACAGCTTCTGACTTCCCAGACTATCTATCTGTGTATAGTAGAGCAAGAAAACATAAAATGAAAGCAATAAAAGTCGGCACAAACAAGTTCTAATGTTCCCAGAGGAAGTGTTTAAAAAGACTTCCAGGTCATTTTAAACACTGAACACATCTGTCTGGTGAAGGTTTTCCTGTGACACTGGAAAGCTGACATAGGTGACTAGAGACTGGAGGAATGGACCAGCCTTCTGACATCTGACAAATTATGAAAGTGGTCTGTTTCATACTAATTTTATATCCACAAAATAAATCTGAATAACCTTTTCTTGTAATTAATTAACTAATTAATTAATAATTAATTTGAAAGAGACTGGCTATTTATGTAGCTCAGGCTAGTCTTAAAGTCAACATCCCCCTGCCTCAGCATTCTCACTGATATGTAGCACCAAGTGTGGAATCTGTTTGTTCATTTTTTGTTCATTTCTTCACTTTGTAATGACTGGTTGTTTCTTTCTTTCGTTTTAGAGAGAAGAACTAGCTCTAGCAGCCAGTTTCTTATAAGTTCTGTTTGTAGCAATGTTTCAAAGAACAAGAGGCAATCTACGGCAGATTCCACAGTCTATTTAGGAGATAAAAAGCCCCCGACCTTCTACACGCTGCTTAGAGGCAGAAGAGAGCAAAGGAACACTTACAATATGGACAGATAATAATATTAATCACAATTTGTACCCTCATATAAGTATCTGGCTTTAAAACAGCAAATATACAAGTTAGTTCAATATTCTTGTTGTAAAGAAGAACAGAAGCCGAGCATCACACTGAGGAGCAGCACAGTGCCTAGCCTTTCCTCTGATAACCACCCGGCTGGCCTGGAAAGGATCTGTGGGGAGGGGCACTGTATGAGACAAGCACTCCACCCTGCAAATCTGTCTTCGCTGAGGGTGCCACTCCCACCTCAACCTGTTCAGATGTCTGAGCATCACCAGCCTTCTATGTTCTTACCCTGTTTCTTCCCTGCATTTTGCAGATTTTCTTTGAAAGCCTCACTCACTTTTTACCTTTAATATTGTCATGTGTCTGCACCCAATCTATTAACCCAGGCTATGTGCTCTTCCAGGTTTCTAGTTAAACACTGTGCTCTTCACCCAGGGGATCTCAGAAGTACCTTAACGACAGCAGGATTTATATAAACAAATGCAGATCATAGTTTCCTGTCACGTGCCTCTTCCTGTCTGCCAAGAGTAGGCAAATTAAGGGATAGCTTAGGATGGACACAAATCGGTATGTTTTGGGTCTTCCTTTATTCAGTTTCTTACTTGTTATTATTTGATGACAACTATGCTAGGCTCTGGTCCTAGCACATCCTGTAGGTTTGAGGTTTTGTGGCTGGGTTGGTGTCCCAGTCCCTCCACTTGAGGCCTTGCCTAGTTACAGAGGATGCTCGGTTCACTTTCCACATCCGTGATTACTAGGAGTCTTTGCTGGGGTTACTCTGATAGACTCCATGGGGTTTCCACTGTACCAGGTTTCTACCTCACTCCTGAAATGCACGCCACCCCAAATTCCAGTCATCTCTCTCAGTATCCCCTCCCTCCATTTACACTCCCATCCATCCTGTTCCCATCCCCACCCGCCCTGGTCCACCCAAAGGATGGTCCACCCAAAGGATGGTCCGTCCTGGCATGAGGACATTGGTTCAACTATGTTCACAGCAGCTTTATTCACAGTCGGAAACTAGAAACAACCTAGATGTGTCTGTCTCAAGGGATGAGTGAATAAAAAGAAAAAAAGTTGTACCATGGAGTAGAACTCAGCTGTTTAAAAAAATTTACAACATTATGAAATTTGCATGCAAATGGATGGAATTACAAAAACCATCCTGAGTGAGGTTACTCAGACCCAGAAAGACAAACATGGTATGTACTCACTTCTAAGTGGACTTTAGCTAGAAAGTAAAGGATAACCATGTGACAATCCACAGACTCAAAGAAGTTAGGAAACACGGAGGGCTTACGGGAGGACGCAAGGATCTTCCTGGGAAGGGGAAATAAAAGGCACAGAGAGACAGGCTGCCGATTCCTGGATCCTAAACAGAGGCCAGTAGCAGCTCTCCTGTGTTAACTAGATAGATAACTGAAACCTGTCCCATAATAACAGCCATCTCCAGGGGACCGGGTCAGCTCTCAGTGAGAGTTCTCTAGCCACGCTGACCATAGCAATCTCTGAGCCTCTCTTTGCTGTGTGATTCCTGCAAACAGCACTGACATTCTTCATGAGTCTACTCAGTGCTCATGGTTCAGATAAAATGGCCTGTCTACCATGGATTCCTCCAAGTATGTCCCTCACAAGATGCTTGCTCTCTTCTTCTGTCCCCTTCCTCCCAAGCCTCTTCTCTCCTGAGGACGGAACCTAGGCCTCATATATGCCAGGCAAGCACTCTACCAATGAATTTCATCCTTAACCCCCAAAATCGCCCCCCTGAATCTCGTAAGCGCTGTCATGTTTAATAGGATCATGTGCACCAAAATACAAGCTGCTTGAAAGTACAACTGTGTCTTTCTTTCCCTTCAAAAATATTAAAAAATTTTTAAAAAGTACATGTATATATCAGTTTGAGTGTCAGCCACCTAGTGTGGATAACTTCAGAGGTCAGAGGAGCTGACTGCTCCAGCTGCTCTGGAGCTGGAGTTATGAACTGCTAGGAGCCATGGGGCTGGGCGTGAGTGCTGGGAACTGAGGCCAGGTCCTCAGGAAGAGCAGTAAAGCGCTCTCCAATTGCTGAGCCATCTCTTCAGAAATGGCATTCTTTTTTCATGCAAAGTGGTTAGCCTGGCCATACCACAAAGGCAGACACTTCCTGCTCCATATTTCCAGTCTCGTTAGTTACAGATAAGAAGCCTGAAGTGAGCAAGTGCCCTCAGGACAAGCCTAGACTTAGCTCTCCCTGTGCTAATGCTTGCCGGTTTGAAAGGTAATAGAGAACCAGAACAAATTGTGACCGTGCAATCTGGGGTTCACTCCCATAAACAAGCAGTTAGTCTGTGAGGGAGACAATAGGCAGGGATCGGGGTGATGGCAACTTAATGAAACACAGACAAAGCAGCGCTGGAGGCTGATGCCTTCTAGAACATGACAGGGATATAAAAAAGGCCTAAGAAAGTTTATAATAAAGAAAAAGAATGTGGGAGAGTGAGTCAAAAAAGATAATTACATAGAGGGCTTTTAAAGAGCTCGCCTAATGCGGATGCTGAGTGATGAAGACAGACAGCTTGCCAGACTACCTGGTCACAGGGACACAAATCTGGAAAAAAACAAAACAAAACAAAAAACTAAACTATGGTGTGTGTGTGTGTGTGTGTGTGTGTGTGTGTGTGTGTGTGTAGGTATGTGTGTGATTGTGTGTGTGTATGTGTTGGTATGTGAGTGTGTGTGTGTTGGTATGTTTGACAGTGTGTGTGATGGTGTGTGAGTGTGTGTGTGTGGCGGGGATCTAACAGGTAGCGAATAGTGGGACCTTTATAACCTTGGGAGAAAGAAACCATGCATATTATCAAATGGCTTGAGACTCAAGGCACAATCCAAAACAAGAATTGGACAGCACAGCACACTGTAGCCTGCCCTGTGTCAGGGGGTGCCTTCCAGGCAGCACTCACCACTGCCAGAACACTGACCAAAAACTAGACAATTGGTATCTCAAAAGAGATGAGTCACCCAGAGGGTCTCTGTAGCTCTAGTCTAGTTCTCAGCCTTGAACCCAAGTGGTCTTGCCGCAGGCAAGGAATATGTTGCCGCTCCTAAAGTCGATTGGAGTACACAAGCAGCAGAAGCCTTCTCTCAGCAAAGGAGGCGGAGGAGAGATGAGGCTGAGCAGGGAGAGCAAAGACCCTGCACACTTGCTTAAGTGGACAATCTCGCATTAATTACCTCCAGCAGACAGGCAAGAGAGCCCCATCAGTCAGGGGAAGGAACAAACCACTGAAAAGGAGACCCACATCTCTGAAAAAGAGAGCCACAGTTTCTATTTCTGAGTTAACAGTGATTTAATTTTTTTCCTTCTGCTGGTATTATTTTGGTCTGAGTGTTAGCTTTTTTTCTTCTCTTTGAATTTCTACCTTTGTGTCAATTTGATAAGGCAGTTCAAACAATGTAACCGATAAGCATCAAGTTTACACTCATGAATGAGAGAAAAATCTAGAGATTCAGGAGCAGAGATTTAAAATGGGAAGGGCTGAGAGTGGGCAATACTCAGTGCCACAGCCGTGTGATACCCTTAGGCTCCTCTGGGCAGGACCTTTCTTTCTGCTGCCACATCTTTTCCGCCTCACTGCTTCCTCCAATCTCCCTGGTCCCCTGTGATGTCCTGTCACATGCCCTTGCAGTTTCTTCTGTTCGGATTATTCTCTCACACCGTGCGGTGTGGGGTCCTACCTCACAGTAACACACTGGATTAGGGGGTCTGAAATGTGATGAAGAGTCTCTAGCATACTTAAAAGAGGAGAATACCTTGCAGGTGCCAAATGCGCATTCCAAGATTTCCTCAGCGGCTTCTGGTGCAGTTTACAGTCAGGCTAATGTGTCTAGGGCTGAGAACAGTCCTCAACACATAGGGAAGACCTAAGAAATGCAAGCCCATTTCCTATCACATAAGTTCTAAGATTCTCTAAGACCCCCACTTACCCAGTATCTCTTATCCGCTTGGACTCCTTTCACTAACAATGACTCCTCAGTATTCTATGAGTACATGAAATAAAACTCAATCCAATATAATCTATAGACACCTATGGCTAAAAGGTTCATATAATATCCTGATTGTAATATAAATAAAAAACCACAAAGCAGTTTATAATAAAACAAATTGTGCTACCATGTGTAAATGCATAGGAAAGACGACAGTAACGCATACCCTTAGGCATATGCTTGCATCCAAATGTGAAATCAGCACGCAGGTGACGTCGCACAGTAGCTAAGTACTTGAGCATGGGTATGCAAACACCACAGCATCCCATGGCACAGCATCCCATGGCACAGCATGACCATGGCACAGCATCCGATGGCACAGCATCACCATGCCAGATGATAGCCAAACTCTCTTCTTGTTCCTCCTCCTTTGGCCCCATGCTAATGTGGGGTGATGGAACACATCCTGCCCACTGGGCTGTGCTCACAGGTGCCACTTCTTGGTGCACAAACACATCAACCTGTCTGAATTGGCAGCAGCAATTCCTTGGTGAAGCCTGTCAGTCAGGATAGTGCAAAGGCCTTTTCCTGCGCTAGATGTAGAAAAGTATTTTTCACTAGATGTATTTTTTACACACTCACATAGACACACACGTACTGACAAGCACACACGCACACACATGCACGCACACACATGCACACACACGTACTGGCACACACACGCACGCACACACACGCGCACACACGCACGCGCACACACACATACTGACACA
>JADRCH010000089.1:5636087-5739812 GCA_019843965.1 Rhynchomys soricoides
CTGACACACACGCACACACGCACACACATATGTGCACACACGTACTGACACACATGCACACACACGCGCACACACTTGCGCGCACACATGTGCACACACACGCACACACATGCACACGCACAAATGCGTGCACGCACACATGCACACACATACTCATACACGTACTGACACACACATGCGCACACACACGCACACACACGCACACACACGCACATACAGACCGACACACATGCACACACATGCACTCACACACATACTGACACACACGCGCACACACACAAACACACACTCCAGGTCGTCTTTGTAGTCACAGTCCACTGATCTTCCCAAGGTTAACTACTCTTTCACCACATACCCTGATTTTGTGCATGGGGAAAATCAGTATGCATAAAAACTATACAGAATATTCCATGCTCATTGGGAAACTATGCTTAGATATAAACAAGATGTTTACCTACATGATGTCTACTTTACCTTCATAAATATTATAGGGCATCTGCGAGTCTATCCAGGAGCAGGAAGTGTCTGTGTAGGGAGAGGCGATCGTACCAGGGCAGCATGTCTGCCACCTTGCATTGACCAAGACTACCAAACGCTTACTTCAGGATCACAGTTTATCGCCAGGTAAGCTTTACTACACTCGAGAAAGGATCAGCACAGGCGTGGCTCACCAGACTCTACAGGGTGGTACAGAGTGGCGGCGTCTCTTCAACAAGACCCACAGGTCACAGTGTCTCACAGGATGTATGTGTGCGTTTGTGTGTGTGAGTTTGTGTGTGTGTGTGTGTGTGTGTGTGTGAGAGAGAGAGAGAGAGAGAGAGAGAGAGAGAGAGAGAGAGAGAGGAAGAGGAGGGGAGCATGAGTCTCCACAAGGGGACAGGGTGTCCCTCCACTGCGTGAAGCCTTTTATTTCAGAGCTTCCTGCAGAATTTGCTTTCCACAGTGACCTGACCTTCACAGTTACAGAGAGGGTAAGGGGCTAGTGTCCCACTTCAGGGGCCGAGCTGCCTCAGAACTTGCCATTACAAACCAACACCCTCAGCCACACAGAATAAAGAGCTGATGTGTGTTGCAGTATACGGACACCTTGAAAGACTGCTGCAAAATGGAAGAAGGGTCTTGGGTGTGTCAGGTGTCGGAAGTCTCCAGAGAAGATAAAGCCAGAGAGGAGAGGCGACTGGGATGGGGCAAACGAGCTGATGGTACCTCACCAGGGGTTAGTGGCCACAAGTGGAAAAACCAAAACTTGCTGCTTACTGGCCACAGCACTTCAGGTGAGGTGGTGAAATGTTATGGAACTAGATAGGGGTGGTGTTCAGCAAGGTACCGAATAACACTGGTTTGTACTTTGAAATGGCCGATTGTATACACTGTGAGTTTACCTCATCAGAAGTAAATAAAGCTGCTAACTTCCTCTACCCTGAGCTCTTGTCAGCTCCTCAACGTATGGTATTTTACTTTCTCTTTGCTCTCTCCTGTTATTGTTACAAACGCTGTTTCAACACTTTCCATTTTCTAGGTGTTGGGGAAGGAGGCAGAAGCCCTAACTAGGAGTGAGAGAGTTTGTGTGGAATGACTGCGGACTGAAGGAGAACTGAGGCCCTGGGATGGAGGAGACTGGTTCCTTTCCACCTGTGCACTGCCAAAGCCCGGAGTCTATGCTGCTAAGCAGAAGTGCCAGGGGACAGGGTTGGGGTTAACAGAGGTTCAAATCTCAAACCTACCACTTCGTAGCTGTACAGGTATAGCAGTCATTAACTTTCTCTGAGCTTGGAATTTCTTGTGTAAAATATGGACCAGAGCTGCCCACAACAATGAGCCACCAAGGGAATTAAACACAGTCAAGCAGATAAAATGCCTAGAGGAGAACCCGAATCTGTACAGAAAAATTATCCCAAGCTCCAGCACCCCCAAACGTGCTATCCCCCAGTGAGCACACCGGTGCCGTCTACCACTCCTACCAGAGGACTGGACAGGTGACCCAATCCAAGCTAGGGATTTTCTTTCTGAAAGAAAGCCAGGAACACATTTGGCTCAAGGAAAGGATTTCAGAGAAATTTTTTCTTTGTTCTTCGACTCCATGGGATGCTCTGTTGTACTGTGCAGATCAGAAAATGGGAGCGTTGGGCAGAATATATTATGCATATGCATATGTTTATAAAATGACAAGTTCTCTAGAAGGGGACTCCTACATAATCAAGTCTGTCAGAAGAAAGGCTCTCTGGAACCTTCATCCTTTGATCAGTTGGGAAGGAAGTGGGCATTTCGAGAAAAAGCAAATATTTTTAGGCACAGTTAATGTGTTTCCTAGCCACTCTGGTCCTTCTTATCTCTAGTCCCAGTTGTAATAGTGTGAAACAGTATTTTGGAAAAAAAAAATATAAAATTGTCCTCATGTAACAGTATCCAGGAGTCATACAACTGCGTGTGGTATCACATGGAAGGACTCAGGACCGCAGGCAGGATGCTTGTGGGATTCAGCTCATGCATGTGGAATGACATGGTGAGTAGCTACGCCTCAACCTGCAAGCCAGGGAGCTGCCCAAGTAAGGTAGCATGCAGACTCATCAACTGCAGCCACCTGGAATCCGAAGCTTAGCACAGTGATGGTTACGCCATCCCTAAAAACAGTGCAAACGGATTTCCTCCTAACTGGCTGCTGTCCATCCTCACTTTGGAGTAATGATTCCCGCGTCACGTCACATTAGCATTCATTCCCAAACCAGAGTGTTTTCATAGCCCCATGTGGCCATGAAGGGTCCTCAAGGGCAAGGGTCCTTCTTTTTAAAGGATCCTTTCTCTAAGAGTCTAAGGCAGAAGAACGGGTAGGCCTACAGTTAAAGCCAGCCCCCTGCGCAGAGGCGGCTGGTAGTAAAGCAGGCAATGAGAAGGATGAAGGGGATGTGAAAGAGAAAAAGAAAAAAAAAATTTTGTTTTCTATGAAAATCTGAAGATGTCCTCGACCAGGCCTGGTAACAAGAGAATTTTCTATATCTGTTCCCTACGGAGAGATGTGAACCCTGGAAAACATCCCCACAAGGGGTTGAGCGCTATGCCGAGCAGGCCAGGTCTGCAGCTAGGAGAGCCACTGGGCAAGTACAAGGGATCTGAGGCTTGTGACAATAACCCAATCCTATTAGTCAGAAGCCATTCACTTGGCAAGAGGCTATAAAGTGAGTAACTGGAAAGCGAAGGGTTAAGTGAAAGAGTCAGTGGGTTGGCTCTTAGAGAAGGCTGGAAGAACTGGGTAACAGCCAAGAAAAGATGGACTCTAAAGGATTAAGAGGCAATCCCACTCTCTCTATAGGTAACACACTGAAAAGAATCACATAGAAAGGCATACCCCTAAAAGGTCAACAGTGGCTAACCCTGTTTGATACAGATTTGTATGTATTTCATGAGTATTATAAAGTTTAACAAGAATATCTTTATCTCTCTATATATCTATATCTATCTATCTATAAATAAAAATTTTAACAATATGTTGTTAAATTATACATATATATATATATACACACACACACATATACATATATATAAAGTTGGGTCAAATAGTTTCAAAGAATAACATAAAGGCCCCAATACTAAATCCCAAATGGAAGGTCCAGGCTGCGGCTATAGCTCAGTGTAGAGGATTTGCTGAGCATGTCCCAGACCCAGGTCGAAGACCCTATCATAGGAAGAATGAGCCAGAACCTCAAGTTCCACTGAGAGCCACTGAGTGGTCTCAAGGCCACTGAGAGCCTGCAAACCAGAGCCTGTCAGGGTCCAGGAAGTGGCTCAACAACTTTTTGAACTGCACAATTAAAGACAGGGTTATTTTGTTTCGTTTTTGAGACAGAGTTTCTCTGTGTAGACCTGGAACTCTGGCTAACCTGGAGCTTACTCTGTAGACCAGATCCTCTGCCTCTGCCTCCCTATTGCTGGGATTAAAGGCATGTGCCATTACTGCATGGACAACAGTTTGGTTTTAATGATAAAGACTTGATTAAGCATTCTTCAAAGGCCTAATTTAAAATAAAAATGAGTAAATCTTAGTCTATCTATATATAAAATGAATAACATATGCTAATGCCAGCAGTTCTGTTTTGAGAAAATGTCTCATTATGTAGTACTGACTAGTCTTAAACTCACAGCAACTCTCCTGTTCCAGCCATCTAAGGGCAGAGATTACATGTATGAGCCACCAGACCTCAATAATGCTGGTCTCTTCTTAATCACCGCTAATTTCTTAGCTCCAGCTAACCAGCATCAATAGTCCCAGTAATGCAAAATTTTCACTGTAGTAGTTCTGGTATCATCTTGTTAATCACAGCTGATTCTTCAGCCCCAGCTAACCAAAACCACAGAATCTTCACAATCAAAACAGCAACGGCCCTGATAAGAGTCTTTAATCTTCCCTCTGAAATTTCACAAGCCAGGCCTCCATCTTCTGCACTGTTCTCAACATTATCTTCCAAGCTTCTACACAACATCCCATAGAGCTCTTAATATCAAATGGCTTTTCTAGCCCAAAGTTCCAAAGTCCTTCCACAGTCCTCCCCAAAACATAGTCAGGTTGTCACAGGAATACCCCACTCCTGGTACCAATTTGCCTTAGTCAGGGTTTCTATTTCTGCACAAACATCATGACCAAGAAGCAAGTTGGGGAGGAAAGGGTTTATTCAGCTAACACTTCCACACTGCTGTTCATCACCAAAGGAAGCCAGGACTGGAACTCAAGCAGGTCAGGAAGCAGGCGCTGATTCAGAGGCCATGAAGGGATGTTTCTTACTGGCTTGCTTAGCTTGCTCTCACAGAACCCAAGACTACCAGCCCAGGGGTGGTGCCACCCACAAGATGCCCTCCCCCCTTGATCACTAATTGAGAAAGTGCCTTACACCTGGATCTCATGGAGGAATTTTCTCACCTGAAGCTCCTTCCTCTGTGATAACTCTAGGCTTGTGTCAAGTTGACACACAAAACCAGCCAGTACGAACGGTGACTCTGTATTTTACTGAGAGGATCAAAAACTTAAGCAAATATTGAACAAAACTACAATATTAATCCTGTAATATGTATGTAAATATTATAATCCACAGAACTTTAACCTAGTATGTATAAATATCAAAAATAAAGAAAATGCCTAGTAATGTGTAAATAGCTATGTCATGGCACAGAGACACTGTGAAATACAAAAACCAAGGATGATTTGGAACTTCTTGTACAGACTTTAGAATTCTGCACATGAACCACAGGTGGAAACCATCAGCAGGGCGTGGGGATGGGATGTATGGTGGATCTTGTTCTGTTAAGAGACTGTTGATTTGTACACATATTGTAAGAAGATCTTAGCTTCCCCCTCTTACAGCAATGGCCAAAACATGCTTTCTTGTATTTTTCCAGTATTTGCTTAATCTCAGAGTTTGATCTTGGCCACTGTGGTGAGAAAAACCCTGGAGTTCTCTCTCCTTGCTCCCACTTTAGTTTTCTTTACAGTGCACATCAGTAGCACACTTTATGATTCAGCTTATTGGACATCTATTAGAGTCTAGATCCCATGCGGGGACTTCATTCATCTGGTCATTATATATTGTAGATACTTAAATACTTGCAGAATAATACAAATATGCAGACAGATATATATGTACATATAGATATATTGTATGTATATATATTCATATATAAATACATATATATTAATAACTCACACTCATTGCACTTCAACTTCCCAAGTCCGGGATTATGAGTGTAGGTAGCACACCCAGCTGGTATTCCCAATTTCCTGGCTAGACTAATCTACTGAAGACATTTTGTTAATAATAATCAAATATGAGTTCAAACCCATTACTTAAGTAATCGTTCTCAATCAGTGTAGTTCTCATCGTGGCACTTACCCAGCTTGTTAAATAGGAATATAGGAAATAGGAAGGATAAAGAGCATCTGTACTCAGAGGTCCAGATCACGTGGAGGAGAACTGGGTCAAGAGGAAAAGAAAAAGCTTATTTCTCTTTTATTTTGTATATTTCTATTGTATTTTAATGATTTATATTTATTGTATGTGTATGTCTGTTTGCCTGCATGCATATATGTGCACCATGTTTGTGTTGGGAATCCACAGAGGACAGAAGAGGATGCTGGATCCCCTGGAACCGGAATTACAAAATGGTTGCATGCTGTCATTTGGGTGCTGGGAACTAAGCCCAAGTCCTCTGAAAGACTACCAAGTGCTCTTAACGGCTGAGCCATTTTTTCCCCAGTCCCAAATAATTTATAAAGAATTAAACATTATTAAAAAACAAAATAATTTGTTACATAAGGAACAAGGTTTGCTGAATTTAGATAGTAATTTCAAAACTATTTGGAGAACACATCTACAGAGCTTGCTTGCTTCCTTCCTTCCTCCCTTCCCAGGGTCTCACTGTGTACCTCAAATGTCCTAGAACTCACACTTGGTCCACTTCAGCTTCCACAGTCTGGGCTGCAGGTATATGTTAGCACACCCAGATGGTATCTCTGGCTTCTTAACTGGACTGACCCACTAGAGACATTTATTAATAATCGATTGTTATTTCGAGCCCATTAATTTATATAATAGTTCTCAATTGGTGTGAGTAAAACACCTGCCCAGTTTGTAAATAAAGGTCTGGCCCAGGGGCCCTGACTAGAATAGGAGAACAGGAATTTGCATTTTAAAAATAAAAATCACCCCAGGGGATTCAAAGCCCATCACTTCAAACACTTGTTCAAGACAGAAGATTGTATCAACTGATATTTAATGAGGACCAATTGTCTGGGAGGCAACTTTGGGTAATAAGCATTAGATAAGCTTACTTAATTAGCTGTTAGCAACTGCGTATTTCAGTTAGTTGTAAGCGGTAACACACCATTAACATCCGGACAAAATACCTGAAAGTGAGATTTTATGATAAAGGTTTTTATCGTCCCATTTGTGTGAATTTTTAAACACTCATATTTAATACAGTTCTTACATCACACCTCCATCCACTTATATGGAGATGGCAAGAGCATCTGAAAACAAAGCCAGTGTGTACTGGGAAAGGTGGACTACCAACAAATATATTCTCCATGTACATAGGATCTGCTAGGACTTGGGTCCAGCTTCATTTGGCCATCATCTGTCTGTTGGCTAGCCCTCAGGTTTCTCCTCTGTGAGCAGTGAAGGCTGGTTTTAGGCTTTCCTGACGCTGTGCACTACTTGTATAAACTATGTAAATGTTTTCTTTGCATTGCCCATGATACTTGTGAAATGCTGTTTGCATATGTCGTGGTGGCCGATGTGCTTTCACTCGTGAACACGCACTCACGCACACACACTGACATTATTCACTTTCAAGTCAAACATATTGAGCTTTTGTTATAAAATAGTCATTATGATAAATAGTACCAGAGTTTAAATGAAAAATAACTGGAAATTATTCCATAGACAAATATCGGAAACTGCTGATTCTGGATTAAACAACAGTAACCAGTGGTAAAATGCTCTGCCCTGAACTGTTTCAGTGACCCTAACATTGTGTCCAGGATGTTTTGCTAATGTACTCATATTTATCTTGTGTTTTCTTTCCCCTCTCACAAAAACAACTTTTTAAAAGAGTAAAGAAGAAAGGAAGGTATTAATAAAAAGGAAAGCTTTTCAGAAATCCTGCAAGTCTCCAGTCAAACCAACAACCGATGCAGACATCACCTCGGGATTTCGTAACACTATCTGGAGAGCCAGGGGACACAGAGGGCCTGTCTTAAACATTTCTCCATCTTGTTTCAGTCTAGATTGATCAGGGCTCCAACCGCCCTGCTGCCAGAGCAGCCCATATTCCATTTAGTGTGGCTGAGGCTAGAGAGGAAGGAAATGAATGGGGTGCTTCAAGAGGCGATGCGGGAAGGCCGTAAGGACGGTGCTGCAGCACCTAATACGAACGGGTAAAGACACTCCTTCAACTCTAGAGACCACCACGTTCAGATTCCAGACGGAAGTGAAAATACGTTCATCAGATCACGCTACTGTCTCTTCTCAAACGACGATGGACACTGAGCTGGGGCTGAAGGTCTGTGCTGGTGTTACCTAGGGCTGAATGGGCTTCATAGCTTCCCAGCAAGGATACCTTGGACAGAGCAGCTTTCTCCTCCTGAGTAACCAGTACCTCATTATCATTAGATCTCAAAAATCTTAAAATAATCTGTTCTTTCCGTAGAAGCCATTCCCCTTGCCCTAGCTTGGTCAAGTACGGTTCACGGACTGTAAGTTACAAGACGGAGCTCTCTCCGGCAGTGTTTCCAGAAGCAACCCCTAGCCTCCATGCTCTCTCTGGAGGTGCTTCCGGCACTCCACCCCCCAACTCTCTCTAGCAGTGTTCCCAGGGACACAACCCTCAAAGCCACCCTCTCCGGTGGTGTTTCCCGCACCCCCTGCTTTCTCCAGCAGTGGTGTTTCCAGCACACCCCTAATCCCAGCAAAGTCCTAGTCTGAGGCAGAGAAGTCCTATAGGAATGGATTATAAAACACCTCCGGGCTTGAAGCGTAAATTCAATTTATAGCCCCAATCTCTTGTTCTAAGACAGCTGGGGAAAACAGCCCCTGACCACCTGGGAGCCAGCCCTGCATCTGCTTAAGACTAGAGGGACCCCCAAAAGAGTTCCTAGCCTAGGGTGTGGGTAACAGTGAGGTATAAGACGCCCAAGGGAAACAGGATTCGGACGGTTCTTGGGGGGAAAAGAGTTATTTTAATGCTGTTTAGAATATGACAGCCTCTCTCTCTCTCTCTCTCTCTCTCTATCTCTCTCCCTCTCTCTCTCTCTCTCTGTGTGTGTGTGTGTGTGAGAGAGAGAGAGACTGATTGACTTCTCTGAGCTGCTCTAATAAAATGGGAACATGGTGTTTTTAGTTTTCTTTTAAAAGCCTCTAGCTTGTCTCTTTCCTGCTGGATTTACAATGCTAAAAAGCAAAATCCCAGAAATGTATTTCTGTTTATTTAAGAGGGATAAAGTGTTACCCCAAACAGAGGAGCCTTTTACCAAGACTGGAAAACAAATGGTTTGAGGGCATTAGCATCTGCATATCTCTCATGCCAGCACATTTAAAGTCATCAATCATGCATAATCCTGAACATACGAGGTGTAAAAGTGCTAAAAAGGCCCCATTAAAATCCAAGCCTGTTCAGGTGCACCACCCAGCCCTGAGAATTACACACATGCCAGAGCTCCAGTTGTACACACAATACCATTAGGGACAATTTATCATGTCCTTAAAAGTGATGTATAGTACATTGTGAAATTGCTTATTAACTCCAGAAAAAACAAACCCAGCTTGTCTAAATGTACTTGAACACCCATAATTGGAATTTTGAAAACCCAAGTTAGAATCTGTTCTTATTTACACAGTTTAAAACTCTCTCCTAATCTACCTTCTCATTTTCACTTAGGTGGTTTTAAACTCACATTTTTAAGCCAGCATGAGAAGCTCCTGGTCTTTTCACAAAAAGTTTTGAGGTATTTGAGACAGGCTTGCTATGCCTACCACCTAAAATGAACAAAGTAAATTTTAAGAGCTATTCCACTCCTGGGCATATACCCAGAAGATGCTCCAACATGTAATAAAAACACATGCTCCACTATGTTCATAGAAGCCATATTTATAATAGCCAGAAACTAGAAACAACCCAGATGTCCCTCAACAGAGGAATGGATACAGAAAATGTGGTACATTTACACAATGGAATACTACTCAGCTATTAAAAACAATGACTTCATGAAATTCACAGGCAAATGGATGGAACTTGAAAATATCATCCTGAGTGAGGTAACGCAGTCACAAAAGAATGAACACTATATGTACTCACTGATAAGTGGTTATTAACCCAAAAGTTCAGAATACCCAAGAGTCACTTCACAGCAACCATAGGGCTGAGTGTGAGGTCCCAGATGGAGGAGTTGGAGAAGGGACTGAAGGAGCTGAGGGAGTTTGCGGCCCCAGGGAGGGAGCAACAGTAGCAACTGGCCTGACCCCTCAATGCTCCTGGAGACTGGATCACCAACCAAAGAATACACACAGAGGGACCCATGGTGCTGGCTACATATGTGGCAGAGGAGGGTCTTGTTAGCCATCAGTGGGAGGAGAGGCCCTTGGGCTGGAGGGTGTTAGATGCCCCAGTATAGGAGAATGCCAAGGAGGGATGATGAGAGTGGGCGGGTGGGTGGGTGGGGGAATACCCCCATAGAGGCAGGGGGAGTGGGGTTATTGGGGGGTTCCAAAGGGAAGATCTGGAAAGGGGGAAACATTTGAAATGTAAATAAAATATCAAAAATAAAAATAAACACACACACACACACACAAAAGAACGAATTGACTTTGAGTAAAAAAATCTAATTTTAAATCATTTTTTCATTCAAGTCTGATTTTTTTTCTCAAAACACGACCATGGTGCACCTATGTTCTGATTTTTCCTTAGTCTATTGTAAAGACAGTTATGTGGACTCCTCTACCTGACTTCATTTCACTTATTTATTCTTAAGGATTCTTTATTCTTATAAATATGGAAGTTCATACACAAAAACAGAGTTCTTGGTTTACTTTAAGACTGAGGAAAGCCAAGGTAAAGCGTAGAAAGGCAGAGGAAGCCAGCTCTAAGAGTGCATTCCCTAGAGAACAGCTACCTCTGAGATCTGCTTCAGTAGCAGAGCTGCGCTTCCAGTTTAGGCTTTGAATATTTTGACTGACATAACGGTTCTTGTGGGGACATGTCCGAACTTACATTTGGGTGGCATTCTTCCCTATGGGGGCTGTCTACTTACATCAGCTTCACCTAGGACACACAGCCTTGTGTATCCTTCCAAGGTGACCCTGTGGCATGGTTACTGCCAGGCCTCTTTCCCAATTCCCAGTATTACGGACAGCCCACTTATGCATTCATTCTGCAAATCAGCCAGCACACACAGACACAAGAGACCAAGCACAGCAGTGGGGGCTGCGGCTACTAAATATCTAGTGTAAAGGAGCATAGAGACCAGACCATGGAAGTGGAGGCAAGGGAAGCTACCAAGGACCCAGGAGTACTCAGTATTCTAGGAGAGAGCTGTCAAAATTTAGGCTGAGAGACTTAAAGTCCCATCAGTCAGGACAGACGTCATTGACGTTATATAGCCAACAGACAGGAGAGAAGAGGTACATGTTCTTTCTCCTGAAAAACACCGACCGTGCTGGCATGTACCCTGATCCAATATTTCCATCATCATATTTTGTGAGACATTAATAAAATGAACAGATTCCATAACCAAATATATTGACCAACTTGTTATTATTTATTGTTAAAAAGGACTTTATTTCTCGAAGGCATTACTTTGTTGATGTCTAATCTGAATACCTCAGTCAGAGAGGGAAGCACTATGCAGCCAGGCATACGGAAGCTGTCCTTTGGGTGGAGTGTGTCCCTCTGCAGGAGGCATCCTATAGGATCAGTACCACACTTACTCATCAGTGAGCACAAGGGCTGGTGCCACCTGTTGAAAATTACCACAGAATGGGAGACCAGGCCACGTTCCTGTGTCTTCCATAATGTTCCTGCTCCTCTTTCCCACCGACTTATCTCTTCCCTTCCTATTGGCAAATGGATACTTTGTACTTCTGTTGCCCCTCTTGACCTACCCGGCAAGCCTTACTAGGAGCTATTCCTTTATTAGTCTCCACTAACCCTTAAACTCCCCAGAATGGGGGCTGTGTTCTTCCTTTTATATCTCCACTGTGCCTGTACTGACATAATGAGGAATAAGACACTTGCTGGACCAAACTGCCTCAGTGATCAGTGACAGTAATACTGCAGTGAGGCAAGAGTTCAGTAACAAAATGCAAACTCCAGCACAGTACAGCAGGTCTTAAGTGGGAAGAACACGCACACTGCTCCCATTACGTGCAGTCAGGAGACCTATGACAGTGTGTGCTTGTGGCCCGCCACAAACATTCCCACACCACTGCCAGAATGACTTTAGGACAGACTTTAAAAAGTTCCAGAAGCACTTTCAGATTGTTGCTGAATAGTTTCAAAAATAAAAATAAACCCCAGTGGGTTGAGCGCTTCCCCGACTACCTGGACAGAGGGATTCTCGGCTCCCAGAGCCACCCAACATGTCCTCAAGTAGATGGAGTGTCCCTGTCTTTTACCTCTCTACCTTACACTCACCCAACCTGTCCCACCACTCACTAGCTCACAAATCCCTTCCATTGTCAGGAAAGGTAACAAAGGTCCTTGCATACTTCCTCACCAACCTGACTCCCAGGAAGGAACCTAATTAAAACCACAGGCATTCTTCCCTGAGCTGCATCTAGTCTAGCAAAATGGTGATTGTGTGCATTTGGGCCAGACATAGACAGAACCTCTGTGAAAATTAGGTATGGATTCGTAGTGTGTTGTGTGTACAGATGTGCACATGGGTGCACAGGTGACAGTGAGCGTGTCCCCGTGTCTTAGATTCCCAGCATGCTGTGCTTAAGGGTCTGGTTTGTCTTTAAGCGTCTGAGGCTCCTGATTCACTTGAGCTCAATGCTCTCTATTTAGATTTCCGCTCATGTTTCTTTTTCTCTTCTTGGATGTTTTCCTTATTTTCTTGAGAAGACTGCCATGTAGCACTATTCTGACCTAGCTGATGTCCAGCTATGTTTAGAGACAGATACTGCTTCTTTCCCAGCTGTAGAGCTTAGATTGCCCTGTTGGAGGAGGAAAGCTCTAGAGCCAGGGAATTGGAGTGATGAAAGGCCTCTCTCTGCCAATAACCACCTACATGGGAATTTTCATTCTTTTGTTTTTCAGATGGAAATTGTCCTTAAAATTAATAGCAAAACCCCAGACAAAGCCCACAGAATCTAAATACAATCTAGCTCTCATCTCTGCTCCTTAATGCAGACCTGAACATTCTACTACATTCCAGTATATGGTCCATAAGTCTTTGCATATCATGTTCTTTCCAGCTCTGGGGACCTTTGAACTTGGCCCTTTCTACTTACTGAACTACCCACCCTCCTTCCTGTCTCTCTTCCTGTGTCTGCTCCGCTCCTGTGGCTCAGATCACATATCTAACCAATATATACAGAAGTGTTCCCCTGGCTCTCAGACTAGAAAGAAGATCCTTTTTACAGATTCTAACAATGATCCCTCTTAATATAAGCTAATCTACTTAATGTTAAGTAGATGCATCTACTTAATAAATGTTCAAGTTTTTGTATTTCAATGATTATTTTCACCACTGGCTGTAACGTCCACTGAGGTTAGAGATGTCTGTTTTGTTGTCACTGACAACAACTAATAAGTATCTGCCACATAAGGGCTCACAAATATTTAGCAAAGTAAGGATCTAAGCACTGACACAGGACTCATCCAAACAAGAAGAGATCTGCTCTGTAGGAAAAGATACACTGAAGACCTCAAAGATGTCCACCAGGATCAAAAGAAGTCCAAGGGCCAGGGAGACACCTTAGCTGGCCAAGTGTTTACTTTACAATTGTTAGGACCCAAGGCTGGATTTCTAAAAAAGTACCTAAAAAAGGTGTGGTGGCTCTGCCTGTGATCCCAGCAATGGTGAGGTGGGTTCCTGGAAGTCTGACAGCCAGCTAGCCTGGCTGGGAGGGTGAGGTCCGAAAAGCCCATTAGAGAATGGCATTCCAGCAAAAGGTGTGAGGTGCAGTAGGACTGACATCTGAGGTTGTCTACACATACCCGTGTGAACACACACACACAGGCATAAATTAGAACAAAGTAGTATGTGCAAGTGATGTAAACAAATGTGCATCCTGGTGCGGTATAACATGAGGGACCGCCAACAGGACGGGCTAAGCATAAGGGATGAGGAAGGGCGGAAGGCAGATGGGCCTGAGTTACGAAAAAGGACAGAAGGCCAATTGCTTTTCTAGCTTCAATTCTGTCGTGGAATTTGTCTGTTGGTGGTGAATATGTGTATGAAGTGAATTAAGACACCGAAAGTGTAGTTTAATGGGAAGTTTCATCCATTCTGAATGTCTATTCTAATGTCTAGTGAATAGAGGTTCACTGAGTTGTATAGATTTTGGGTCTTCCTAATGTTGATGTGTGATGTCTTCACTTATTAACAAGCTTTTAAAAGACAAGAAGCTTATACCATAAAAATGGGAACAGCACTAATATTGATTTACACAGCCTCTGGGCCGCCGTGTACACTCCCAGTGCAAACCTCACAACCTACACTATCTTGAGCACACCTGCCCTTGCCAAGCTATTGTGACACTCGGCTCCTGCACACCCCTTTCTCAAGACATCCAATAAGTGCACATTTGATGCTAAAATGTGTCTCCCATGAAGTCAATACCGTGGATGTCATAGTACCTTATCAGAAATCCTTAACTCATTACCAATGTGAACTTGGGGAAATGATGGAGCTTTAAGTTTTGCAGCTAATAATTTCGGGCATGATCCAACTGCCTCATACTTTAGAATCCCGAGTTCCATTATCTGTCTACTCCATCTGTTTCCGGGGTCTGATCTGTCGATATGGTTCTATTTAAAAGCTACTTACCCACAGTAGTGGTGTGCTTGTAAAAAACAAAACCGCAGCACACATGGCCCCCTTCTTCTCCGTGAACTGACCTTGCTCTCTGCTGAGAACCTTGTCTGCTGCTACGGACCCCACAGGATTTAGAGTACTGTGATTTATTTCATGCTGTGACTTGTCACCAACAGCCAACAATAGCCTTGTGGGTTAGCCAGACTTTACAAAATGACCAGGTCCATAAAATCTCCATAAACCCTTCAAAAGGTCCAACTGTCTGGAGGGCTCACTGTACATTAAGGTGCACAGGGGTCTTTTGAGTGTTTGATAGCTATCAAGAGACAGAGAAGAACATTCTCTCACAGCTGCCTCTTTAACTTTTTGAGAATCCCCTTTTAAAGACAATTTCTTCTCAAGAGACTAACTTGGCTGGCCAGCACCCGCATGAAGAAGCCATGGGTGGTCTTTTTTGGTTTTCCCCTTAAACTTATGGTAAACCATGAAATAGTGAACCAAACATAAACGGTTGCTATGTGCGCTTATCCCTTCCTCAAATGCAGCAAGATTTCATTTTCCTTTTAAAATAGGAAAGCCATCTCCCTTCCTGATGGCAGGAGTGTAAGAGTTCAGGATAAGCAAGCACTGCAGCAGTAGACAGGGCTGCACGGCTGCTGCTCGGCACTCTTGCAAGGCCAAAGGGACGTTGCTGCCTGGCTCCAAGTTTGGCACAGGGACAAGTTGTCAGCATTGCCTCCTATAGACAGCAAACATGGGCGCTGCACATTTGTGCGTATTTCTGGAGTACAGTTGGAACTGCTTCCTGTGAAACCCACTTCTCTTTGTAAAGCCTTAAAATACCATTGCCAATTGAAGTATGTGTTTCTAGAGAGGGTTGAATGGTTAAAAAAAAAAAAAAAAAGAGGAAAATTAAAATTAAATAAATAAATAAATAGGAACAACCCAAAAAATGGTTAACAGGAAGCCGTTGAGTTTCCCAAGCACGGCAATATGAGCTTAATTGAGGCTGACGCATGACAGCCTCGCATGTGCAGTATCGCTGGGCTCTGACTGAAGCTGCTGACAGAGGGTAAATGGTGCACGGCAGCAGGGCTTGCCCTGGCCTGGCACGGCCACATAGGAGCATGGAGCTTGTCAGGAGCTAGCATGAGGGCTAATGAAGGGCAGCCCTTGTTTTTAAAATTCCTCTCACTTAGTTTTGGATCAGACTTTACACCATGAAGCCTTCTCAACCTCTTAGTGCTCAGTTAAGGATCTGTGACACTTATTTAAAAATTAATGCATTCTAATCAATTTAAAGTTAGAAAGCCCAGAGCCTGCAGAACAGGGAAGACAAAAAGAGAAAAGGGCAGAAGAGGAGAAAAGTTAAAGGTGGGGGGAGGGGGAGGGAAGAGCCAGGCGACAGTAGAACTGCCGAGCTCTGGACATCGTGCAGAAAGGATTCCAGGAAATCCATGCCAACACGAGACGTTAGAGGGTGACAAATGTATTCTGCGCCACACTTCTACCACAGGCATAAGCACTCTAGGACCCCGTTAGCGTTTCTACATTTGAAAAGGACCAGCCAGCTCTCCTAACTCCTAGGCTGTGAGCTCCATTGCAGAACACTTACTCCTCCTAGATGGGCTAGCTTTCACATCGACCGGCTATGTGAGCTACACACATTTATTAGACAGCTCCGGAGCCCTGCTTGCCCTGCGGAAGAGCATTAATGATAAGGGGAAAGATCACCATTTTAGGTGATCACATATGAAACAGAAAGAAGAAAACAGCCTGTTTCCCACCTCGTGGCCATATTTGTGATATAAACAGTAAAACTGAGCACTGGCCAAGGAACCAGAGAGAAACGCAAGAGTGTGTGGGCTTCATTTCTCCCTGTTGCTGACACAGGAAAAGGTTCTACTGCAAATTTTGCTCATGTTTTAGAAGATGGAAAAATCACAGCTGAGAGTTTACAAATGTAAACTTTTAACCAATAAAGGCTTATTCCAGAGGTGCTCAGTGTTAGTAAAACCCACGAATTCCAGAGGTGCTCGGTGTTTGTTAGTAAAACTCACGAAAGGATGGAAGTCGCCGGATAAAATGTAGGAAAGGTCCACTTGATGTTGTGCAAAGGGCAGCCTGAGACAGAAGCCCTGTGCCGTCCCAGTTCCTACCCACCCCGATGATACCATCTTCACTCCCCAGACGCTCAGCACAATTCCTCTACTGACCTCGGGCGGGCGCATGGCATCTCAGTGTGGAAGCAGCCACAACCTTATCACATCAAGACTGAGATGCTTCTGCTTTCATACTGGAGAAAAGGAAGGTTTGTTGTTGATGTGGTTTGGGTTTAGAAGTACCTGATAATCACGGGGGTTGGGGGGATGGGGGTTAGTCACAGGGCAGGCCACGCTCAACAGTTACACTTCCTTAAGAGCATGCTCTATCACAGACGGATATTTATCAGGAGGTTTTTTCTTTCTCCATTTGGGTTTTATAGAAGAACTTAGGATGCTGAAACCAAAACTACAATGTATTTGTGGTGTTACACACACGTGTGTGCAGGCGTACATCTCTGCAGAGCCCAGTATATCAGGTGTCCTATAACTCTCTGCCTCACACTCTGGCAGCTCTGTCTCTGCCCACATAGAGCTGGACTTACAGGCAGGCGCCCAGGCACATCCAGCTTCTTTTGTGGGTGCTGAGATCTGGACTTTCTCCAGCCCAGTTAGGTGTTTCCTACTAAAATAATTTTGACTGTTTCGCAGTGACCTGAAAACCATTCCCCTGAATCTCACCCTCACTTTTTACAACATGTATCAGGAAAGATTACACACAAATGGATTTCATACAAATGACCAGGCAGGTTGTTGAAATTCCCAGGGCTCTTTCTGGAAATCTCCATGTTGGTCACATATGCAATCCATCAACACGTGCAATCCCTTTCCAGGTCACAGCTCAACAGCACAAGCCTGAAAACACAAAGCAGGATGGGGCAGAGGAGACGAGGGCTGGCAGCCGCACATGCCCACGCTCACCTACGTGCCGCATCTCTGTAGGTCAGTTGACACCACGCTGGAGTGAGGTGCAGCACCTCACTGAAACAGCACCCATGACCAACCCCAGGATCCAAACAGCTCACCTGTACGACAGGCAGCCTGGAGAGGTGTAGGGGGCAGAATAAGCCCTATTAGGAAAATACCAAAACTCGGTGTGACAACTGACATTTTCATTTCATATTGAACAATCCATGTAGCCTAGATCTATCTTAAAACCTAGAAGAAGAGAAACCCCGAAGTAGGCATTTTTTCACAAGTTCTCAGTGATAAGCTATCAAAAGCAACAAAAGGGGACAAATTTATTTTTTTTTCTTTCGGTTCAAATTACTTGATTTTTATGCTATAAAATTGGAATCAATTCTCTTTAAAAATGTAGGTAGGAGGCAGAAGTCAGACTGGATGGTGTCAAAGAGCTTTTCCAAATCAAGAGGGTCTGACCTGTGCTAGGCTTTGCTTGGTTTGGGGCTGGGAAATCCTTCTCAAGGAGTCTCATGATGTGGAGGCCTCTCCCCAGACAAGAAGAATCGATCCCTTTAACACGTTATACAGATGCTACCAGGGCAGCCTATGTCTCCCACAGATCTGGCCACACTGCAGGGTCCTGAAGGCAATACTGGGGTGCCTGGAGAAGTCTACTTTCCACAGTTTGCCTCACTGCACCAATGCTGAGTTGAGTAGGCATGAGACCGGTTCAATGCACCTTCTGGAGAGCTTACACAGCCTGTGGAGTAAGCACTCTGTCTACCAATGTCCGACTTCTTGTAGTCACCTGAATTCTATATCTGTGTGAAGCATTACTGTAACTTTTGTCTTCCTGTGTTTAGAATGTTTTTCTTCCTGCAATCATTTCACTTAAATGTCAGGGCTGAGGCCTCTAAAAGTGTCAAGAATAAACTGGTGCTATTCTGTGTTAATAAGGCTAAGCCTCGCTGTTCTTTCACATGTGAGACTCCAGAGTGAAGAGACTTGTTCATGAGTGTAATGACTTCACTGTAAGCTTGCTGCAGAGACTTAGGGTGACTGCTCTCTCGGGTACCACTGACTCTTCAGATGAAATATGGTAGAGTTAATACAGCAATATGGTTTCATGTCTCTCCAACTGAGGGGAGATGGTACAGAAGGGAGGGGTACACCCCAGGGAGACACCTAAAATAGCTTTATGACAAGGCAGAGGAAAGACTCTGCCTGCCTCTGTATTTTCTAGTGTAGCACGGGATGGCCTTAAACTAGGGACCATCCTGTTATAACCTCACGAACACTGGAAATGCTGATGAGATTCTCCACACCCAGCTAAGGGTGTCTCTCAAACAAGCAGCATGGTTTCTGTGCAGAAATAAAAAACTGTATGATCACTAAAGGCCATCATCTTATACAACTATCTCTGAAACATCTACCATTCCTTCACTATACCCAAGTATTTGATTTAAAAGTTAATAAGGCCTGGAGCTAGATAGATGGCTCAGCATTTAAGAGCACTGGTTTGTAGAAGACTTGGCTCAGTTCCCAACACCTAGATGGTGGCTTATAACCATCTAGAATTCCAGTTCTAGGGGACCTGATGTTTTCTCTTGAGCTTCATGGGCACCAGGTATATATGCGATACACATTCATTCCTGCAGGCCAACACTTAAATAAATAAACAACAAATATTTTTAAATTAATAAGGTATGATCCCTATATACACAAAATATTTGAGTTTTTCTATCATTACTTGTAAAAATACTTACTTATTTGTATGTGTATGAATATTCTGCCTAGAGAACAGAAGAGAGTCCTGGATCCTCCAGAACTGGAATTCTACATAGTTGTAAGCCACCATATGAGTGCTGGGGATTAAGCCTGGGGCTTCTGTACGAGCAGCCAGTGCTCTATTCCACTGATTCATCTTTCAAGCTCTTCCATCTTTATCATAAATATAATTGTTTTAAGACATATAATATTTAAAGTTAAGAAAATTTATTTTCCTAATCTTCTTACTCTATATCTGGGTATTTTAATTAATACTTTTAGCTTTTAATTTTATTTTTGGTTGTTCTGTGGATCGTTAACAATGGTCTCGCATACAGACAATTACTTAATCATTTAAAACGTGCTCTCTCCTACCTCCTTTCTTAGAGGAAGCCGTGGCTTCAGTGAGTTTTCTTTCAGAAGGACGTACACTATCACTGTCTTTGTCAGAGGCACATCTGTAATTCTCAGTAGAACTGCACAGCACAGCACACGGAGAGCCTCTTATTTACCACTGTAGAACTGCACAGCACAGCACACGGAGAGCCTCTTATTTACCACCACAGAAGCAGGAGTCAGTAAATCCTTATTTCTAACTACAGGCGCCACAGTTTCCCCCCAGGAAGAATTCTTTTTCTCCCGAGCCCCCCCCCCTTCTGAGAATCACAGGCGCATAGGGCCACACCCATGTCAACCCCACTTCTCTAGGTGAGCACTTCCTTTAACAGTTTCTCAGGTCCAAACGCTGATTGGCCGTGCCAGGAGAGCAACACTGTCTCATCTCCGGGACAGCAACAGTGTCTCATTCCCTGGCAGCTGTTCCACAGAAAATGTTAATTACAGAGACTAAGGAGCAAGAATAACTCCTGATCAACTAACACTGAGCTGAGTGAGACAACACGTAAGAATAACAAACAAGAGGGGTGGATGTTTTATTTTCCTGACCAAGAAAGGTCAGATACAGTGGGGCAGAATGCTGCATCTTAAGAAAGTCATTATTTTAAATGCTGAGATTCCACTGAATAGAAGAGTTTTCAAATATTAAAATCTCTGTGGTAGACTCTGACCTCGGAATAACAAGAAAATGGCAGGCACTCATTTTTTCACATATAAAAATGATGCTTACTGTAAGGCCATTATATAAAAGGCCTATTTCCCCTCATAAAATAAACAATTCTGTCAATGATTCAGTATATCTGCCAGCATGCATACACGTGGCATGTGTAGTTATTTCATGACTTAAATATAAAACAGAGCTAATACCTACAATCTTAAAGCCCACGAAGCAGTGGCCTATAGCTCACGTATCATTTTCCCGCAGCAAAGCATTTGTTCTGCCTCAGAGAGTCCCTGTAAGTATTCTACCTACATTCAAGGCACTTTTCTCATTGCGTCTAGAGGATGAAGTGATTTTACACCACACACACACATACACACACACACACACACACACAGCTAGTACATGGTGTGCAGGGCCCACGGAGGTCAGAACAGGACTTTGGACCTCTTTGGAATAGAGTTACAGATGGATGTTGGCCCCCTGTGTGAGTACTGGGAATCAAACCTGGGTCCTCTGCTCTGGAAGAGCAGCCTGTGCTTACAGCAGTCATCCCTGAGTCATCTCCCTAGCTTCTCCTGGTGTAAGTTAAATGCTTAAGAAAGGAAACTCATGTTTGCCTGGCATATATGTACAAGGCCCTGGTGTGATCTGCAGCACAGCCCCAAATCAAATATACACACACATGCAACTGCATGTAAGCTAATCTTGAATTCATAATGGTCCTGCCTTGAGTGAGTGTACATTGCAGAAAGGCTTGCTGGATATTGCTGTGGTAACCACCCTACAAGGCAGTCTCAATAGACACCTATCCATTAGGTGTACCCACATTGATGTGGTCCCTTTCCATACTAAATAAATGGTTGGTCTAGCTAATAAAAACAGCGCTACTGAAAAAATATGTCTTAAAGCAGCCAGGCAGACAGGATTTTGCCCAAACACCTCCTTGAGAAGGAAAACACTGGGCAATATCTAGTCACTTGATCACTGCTCACAGGCACCTACATGGGCTGTTGGCGGGGAAACATACATACACTGGCCAATGTATTTATTTCAAACGCTGGGCTGCAGAGAGAGTGTGCAAGCATAAGACCCAAGCACAGATCTCCAGAAGCCAGGCTAGGTTAGAGGATCCTATGTAACATCAAACCTGGAAACAGAGGCAGGCGGTCAGTCCCAGAGCATGCAGATTAGCTGGTCTAGCCACCAGTGGGCCTAGCTAGGCGGTCTATCTAGTCAGTGAGCCTGGCTCAGGGTGGAAAAATTCTGTAATGAGAAAAGTCCTCATTAAAAAAAGTATTATGAGTAATAAAATGAGAAAAATCAAGACAAATATAAAACAATAAGATCGAGTGATAATTTTTTTATACTGATGAAAAAAAATTAGGCAATAGCTTCTGTTGGAAAGTCAAACAAAACCATCCAGAGCTCTGTTACTAGATGGCCAAGAGCAGCTCCACACTGTCAGGGCCAAAGGACCTTTGTGGGACATGTGTTCCTCAGAGCTTCACTATTAGGGGGAACAGGCTGGGAATACTGGTGCGCCGTTCGTAAGTTCCTGTTTAACCAGTGTCCAAATTCATTTGAGTCAAGCCTGATTGGCTTCCAATTCAATACCTCAAGGTGCAAATCACTAGAGTGAGTCTTTGCCCTGAGTTACACAGTCAGCATGACAATAGAACTTGAGCAAAATAAGCCATAATTAATTAGCAGAAGCCTGAAGAGAATGAAGCCAATGGACCTTCACATTTATTTACTGGATTAAACTGTTTAAATCTATTAGCCAAAAAGACTTTGGACCTTAGATAATGATGTACTGTCATTTAAAGGGTAAGAGGCTTTCCTTAGCAGGCTATTTGGATAATACTGTCAGGAAGTTCTATGCGGCCAAATGATTTTTGAAATATCGATTCTCAATAAGTTCCCATAAAGGTTTTTCTCGAAAGTGGAGGCTATCATGAGAAGTCATCCAAATAAATGTTTACAAAATTAACACAAATATTGACGTGAGCTAGCCTGAACTCGGATGCTTACTGTTTGACATTTTGACCACAATTTTCCAGTGTATGCATCGCTTATGAACACATGTGAGTTCCAGCTTCACACAGGCTCACACTGAAAACACTAACCGTAAGACTATAGAGATGTCTTAGAAACCCATTAGTGCCAATACTTCTATACTAAAACAACTGGAGTTTTCACATTACGTTAGGTATTTCAGATTTATTAGCAGTATTTTAAGGTTTATATGTTTAAGGAAACATTTCAGGTTGACGGATAAACCTGGAGGAGATTTAGTCTTCATCTGCCTTAAAATTTTTAAGCTCTTGCCGTTTAAGCTTTCAGTGACCTTAGCTCAGTCTGTCAAGCTTTTGCCTATCAGTTGTTCATTTTTTTAAAGCAATGGCCAGGTTGTGAACTCTGCCACTGTGGACCCGTCTAAGTAAAAGATTTGGGAAAGGAGAATTCATTCCTGAAGAGAATAGCAGGACTGGGCAGGCTGAAGTCAGAGGACAACTAAGCTCTCGGCTCCGCTCTTAATTAAGAAGGAAGTATGCTAGAGTTAACGACTTGATACTCTGCTGCACGTGCTGGCTAAAATGCTCACATTTGCAAGTGTATGTGGGGAAGGCTTTCAGTTGGTGTGACTGAGGTATGAGGAACTGAAGCCCACACCTTCCTGTTCTTCCCTCTGCTTTATAAACAGCTTTGTTTTCTTTTGTGTTTATGTGCACACGAACATGGGTGTAGATGTGTACAGTGTGCACAAAGGTCAAAGCGGGCACCAGATGCCCTGGACCTGGAGTTACAGGTGATCGTGAGCTTCCTCTCATGAGCGCTAGGCACAGGACTCTTATTTGTTTTAAAAGGCAGCACGCACCCTTCGCTGCTGAGCCATCTCTCTATCCCCAGTTCTTCCAGTTCTCAGCAGTCTCTCATCCAGTCATTCCGAGGAATATGGTCCAGATCCCATCCATGGGTTTGTGTTTTGAATGTTATGAAAAGTCAACTCCTTTATCAGTATTTGAGCAGTACTAGGCCGCTGAGAGATAGGAGTTGTGATCATTTGTGCTCTCTCAAAATTGAAACCCAATTTCAGATGTGCCCATTCAGTTTTCCAAAATCCTTCACAAAGTCACTGCTAAGAGAGAAAAAAGCACTATCTTCATCCACTAAGTGACACCCAATGGCACATGCCACTCTCTTATTTAAAACACTTGACACACCAAATCCTTGCTTGTCATAGAAGAAGAGGTGAATTCTTTTGCTTATTGGCTTGAAGTGTCAAGGGTTATACTGGCTAATCAGGATCATGAACACAAACATGACACTACTACTACTTCCTTAGAGAAAGCATGGAGGAGTTAATGATTGCATTTAAGAGAAAGAGCCTGATATCTATAAAATTCCCACAGACAGATTGATATTTATATTAAAGAGAGAGTAAATGATCACCAGGTCAGGATGTTAGCCTAGGACCTTCTGAATATTGTCTCAATTGTTTAGGCAGAACAGACACACTGACTAGTCTTTATTAACATTCAATATGTACTGTCATCAGGCATTGCTGACTGGCTTCTCTTTGGACAGTATTTTCCTTTTTAAAGCATCCTGGGGTATTCTATCTTTGTACCTTTGTTTAGAAACAGCTTTGTTTTCCTTTGTGTTTATGTGCACACGAACGTGGGTGTAGATGTGTACAGTGTGCACAAAGGTCAAAGCGGGCACCAGATGCCCTGTTTTGTTTAAGTGCTTTCCCTCCACCCTTTCCTTAAGTTTATAAATCTAAATACTACTTAGTGTCCCAGACCTAGGCTCACCTTCACCTTGTCTCTTTCTCCACTGAAGGCTTTCCAAACCTTGCCCCTGAAGATGAATGGTTCCTTTAAATCTCACTCTCCAGATATGATTCCGCTAGTCAGGGTCTGCTAAGCACTACACTTGCCAGCCTGGTGTTTACTGAGTTTCACCTACTTTATTAGATCATATATGTGGGACATTTCCCTTCTGTAAAGCAGAAGTTTAGGAGCTGGAGACATGAGAGAGAACAAAACAGATCTGTTCTTGTGACATTATTTTCTGGTGGAAAAGATAATGAATGAATGAATGAATGAGCATAGGGTCAGAGAATGATTGACAAGTGTGGGGTTAAGAGAGGTTGGAAAAGATGCTGCTTTAGCAGGGCCATCAGGAAAGAACTCGTTGAAGATGCCATCCCTGCACAATGGGAGGAAGCCACATGTGCACCTAGGCACAGAGTTTTTCACATAGCAACAGTATCCTGGGATGGAGTCCCCCTGGACACTTTCAAGGAACAGTTAAAGCAAGTGTTACAAGTAATGACTAGAAGAATAAGAGGCCAGATGACAAATGGCCTTCTGGACCATGGAAGTTATGCCAATCAATAAGAAATCACTGCACAACTCAGATCAGAAGGTAGTTGCTGTGGTCTGTGTCCTCAAAGTGTCGCGCTGGCTACTAATAAAGATGTAAGGACTGCACTGAAAGACACTCACAGAGGAAGAGAGAGCAACTGGGAAGCCACAGAGTAGCACGAGGTAGAGTAAGAGCAATGGTGAATTGCCCATGTCTAATTTGAATGACTTCCCAGTGGGAAGTCTATTTGTCCCTGAGTGAGAAATTCAAGATAGCACCAAGGTTTTGATTTGAGCAAGTCAATGAAAAGTGTTACCACTAATGATGGTGTCTCAGTCAGGGTTTCTATTCCTGCACAAACATCATGACCAAGAAGCAAGTTGGGGAGAAAAGGGTTTATTCAGCTTACACTTCCACATTGCTGTTCATCATGAAAGGAAGTCAGGACTGGAACTCAAGCAGGTCAAGGAGCAGGAGCTGATGCAGAGGTCATGGAGGAATGCCGCTTACTGGCTTGCTTGCTTGCCCTGTCTTGCTCAGCCTGCTTTCTTATAGAACCCAAGACTACCAGCCCACAGATGGTACCACCCACAATGAGCCCTGCCCCCTTGATCACTAATTGAGAAAATGCCTTACTGCTGGATCTCATGGAGGCATTTTCTTAACTGAAGCTCCTTTCTCTGTGATAACTCAAGCTTGTGTCAAGTTGACACACAAAACTAGCCAGTACAATTGACCCCTTGTCAACCTGACACACAAACATATCACCATTAAGCCTTGACCCTTGACCCTCACTTTCTTATTCATCCCCAAGATCGAAATAACTTTAAAAGTCCCAGTCTTTGCAAATTCTTACATATTAACATTTCAGTCCCTTTTAAACATCCAATCTCCTAAAATTCAAAGTCTTTTAAAAATTCAAAGTCTCTTAACTGTGGGCTCCACTAAAATACCTTCTTTCTTCAAGAGGGAAAAATATCAGGCCACAGTCACAATCAAAAGCAAAATCAAACTTCAACCAACCGTCTGGGATCTACTCATGATCTGCTGGATTCCTCCAAGGGCTTGAGTCACTTCTCCAGCTCTGCCCTTTGTAGCACACACCTTGTCTTCTAGGTTCCAGATGCCTGTACTCCACTGCTGCTGCTGTTTTTGGTGGTCATCACATGGTACTGGCATCTCTAAAGCACTTCTGTCTTCTGCTGCAACTAGGCTTTACCAATAGTCTCTCATAGGCTCTCTTTATGGTGGCAAGCCTCAACTCCTTTGCATAACCCCTTTGGTCCTGGGCTGTCAATTGCAACTGAGGCTGCACCATCACCAATGGCCTTCCTCGGCCTCTCACAGTGCCCAGGCCTCAGCTGCTCTTCATGACTCCTTCATGCCTTCAAAACCAGTACCACCTAGGTGACTCTTACACATTACAAAGTCCAGCCACAGCACACGGTACAACCCTGGCTATCACTGGAACACAGCCTCTGTGCTCTCATAAAATACTTCTCAGAAGATTTCACCTCAATGATGCTGGTCTCTTCCCAATCACTGCCAATTTCCCAGCTTCAGCTAACAAGCATCAATAGTCCCAGCAATGCAAAGTTCTTGCTTTAGTAGTTTTGGCATCCTGTCAAGCACAGCTGACTCTTCAGCCCCAGCCAACCAAAACCACAGAAACCTCACAATCAAACCAGCAATGGCCCTGATAAGAATCTCTAATCTTCCCTCTGAAATTTCACAAGTCAGGCCTCCATCTTCTGCACTGTTCTCAACATTATCTTCCAAGCTCCTGCAGAACATTCCACAGAGCTCTTAACATCCCAATGACTCTTCTAGCTCAAAGTTCCAAATTCCTTTCATAGTCCTCCCCAAAACATGGTCAGGTTGTCACAGGAATACCCCACTTCTGGTACCAATCTGTCTAAGTCAAGGTTTCTATTCCTGCACAAACATCATGACCAAGAAGCAAGTTGGGGAGGAAAGGGTTTATTGAGCTTACACTTCCACATTGCTGTTCATCACCAAAGGAAGTCAGGACTGGAACTCAAGCAGGTCAAGGAGCAGGAGCTGATGCAGAGGCCATGGAGGAATGCCGCTTACTGGCTTGCTTGCCCTGTCTTGCTCAGCCTGCTTTCTTATAGAACCCAAGACTACCAGCCCACAGATGGTACCACCCACAATGAGCCCTTGCCCCCTTGATCACTAATTGAGAAAATGCCTTACTGCTGGATCTCATGGAGGCATTTTCTCAACTGAAGCTCCTTCCTCTGTGATAACTCCAGCTTGTGTCAAGTTGACACACAAAACTAGCCAGTACAGATGGTAAGAATTAATCTGCACTGACTATCAGCATCGAAGTATACACACATTAAATAAGTGGCCAGAACAGTGTTGCATAGCTCCACCCCAGAACAGTCATTTTCTTCTCCACAACAGCTGCGGTTTCTTGTAAGAGATCTTCAAAGTCCGGTGTATTTACCACTGATGTTTACTGAGAGAAGGAGCAGGTGGGGGAGGTTCCATAGACCCCCAATTGAGGTGCTAGACTCTCTTTCCTGAATGTCCTGCTATACATGAGTCTGCCTTAATCATACATGAGCTCACTGGTTACTCAAGGTAAATTTCTGGTAGAATTGTTCTGTGGTTTGTTGTGGGTGTGCTGCTTTGGGTGAGTAGACCCTTGTTCAAGTCTTCCCAGGAAAGGACTCACACAACACTAAGTCAAAATTGGGTGTCAAGATGTGAATGAGAATGTCCTCACTAGACTCAGCCTTAGTCCCCAGTTGGTAGAAGTTTGGCCTTCTTGGAGGAAGTATGTCAACAGAGGTGGCTCTCTCTCATTGCTCCCTCTGCTTTGTGCTTTCAGTAAGGGATAGGGGCTCTCATCACCCATGTCTGCCCCCCCACTGCTATGCCTGCCCCCCACTGCCATTAAGGACCCTCATCCTCTGCTGCCATGGTCAAAAGTGTTAGATCATAAGTAAGAAGTAGCTAATGTGGTAGGAAATACAAACCTGAGATTTATCAATGCAATTTACTTAGATACATACATGCTTTGGATTTTGTGAAGTTAAAATTAACGAGGATGTTTTATTTTCTTGCCTTTTCTGGCTCCCAGGGCCCTTTCCCGTATCCAGTAAAGAATGACACAACACCTTCAGATCTCTCCACCTGAGCACCCTTCCACTGTCTCTTTCTACTGACATGCAATTCTTTCTTTTATAAGGACCCTTGTGACTACTCTGGGGCCGTAGATAAATGAGACACTGCAGGACAAACTCCCACCTCAAGCTCATCAACTTCCAAAATCATGTTTCGTAGCATGGAGTTTATAGAGATTAAGATGCGATTATCTCTGAGGGAGAGGCATACTATCTACGGACCACACACCATTTTCAGAGACTTCACCCTCAGAAATGTCTGCAATACCGTAGTTGATGACCAGAGCTCTGGGGATAGCCAGCTCAGGACAGAAATCCTGCTTCATTGCCCGCAGACTCTGTGCCCTTGGACACAGTTTTAAAGTCTCTCATTAAGTTTAAACATTAGTTGAGAATTCCATAAAAACAGGAAAATAGCAGCATCTAACCTGCAGACACTGAGCAGGAAGCATGCAGTATAATTTATTTAGGAATATTTCCAGGGTTGCCATCTATTGGCCAGCCTTGCATGTGATGATGATGGTGGTGATGATGATGATGATGATGGTGGTGGTGGTGGTGGTGGTGGTGATGATTACTATTAGCATTTCTCTTTTGTGAGACAGGGTCTTGCTATGTAGCCCTGGCTCACCTCAAACTTGCAATCGCCTTGAGTCAGATGCCGGAACTGCAGTGGAGCACCATGTCAAGCTTGCTGGGAACTCCAGCACTGAAGGGCTTCCACCAGAGCCTGTGCAGGGCTGGCTATTCACTCATTTGGTATTCATCACACATGCTTTGTCTCTATCCCAAACAGCTCACTTAGAGGCCCTAAGTACGTACGCTGCACTAGAAGGTCCTCAAGGGACAATCTTCTCTAAGCTCTGCTAAAAATGAGGGAAAAGAGGCTAGTCTGGCCTACCTGCACCCTGCTCCATTCAGCGCACACAAGGCACAACAGCTGGAGGCTTCCCCTGCCCAGGCATCCTCTCAGTCCTCGCTCGTCCTCAGGACCTGTTCTACAGCATTCCAGCTGAACAGAGATCCAATTCCTACTCCATCAGCTATTTCCCACTTCAGGCATTTTCAGCCAACCAAAAATGTGGCTTTCCAGAGTGGCCCTGGCCTCTTATCTCTCTCACCTTTGTTTGTCAGAGAAGTTTGTGAACCCCTGAAACACAAAGAGTAACTGGTCCTTCCTGCAGAGGTGAACGGGACTGAGCGAGGGAAGCTCTTGTTGCTGCTTGCTTCCGGGATCACAGATGCACACGGAGAGTAGATAGAATTTCTTTCCTTTAAAAATAAAATCACATAGCGAGGCAAGGTGGTATACACCAGTAATCCTTGCACTTTGGGGCTGAGGCAGGAGGAGCCTAAGTTGGGGCACAAAGCAAGACCCATCATGAACAAAGAAACAATCATGTCACATCGGCAAAGGTTAAGAAAACCAGATAAGCCAAAATATACATGAACACCTAGAAAGCCTCACATATTAGCACACATGGGACCCTCTGGTGTCTAGGATATCAATCATGAATTGGACTTAGCTAAAAGAAAGAAATCCATGTAACAGCTAATGGTAGCAGCAATAACACAAAAATCAGCTTTGTGAAGTTGTTTCTCCATTGTTCTTGAGAGTCTGGGTCTTTGATGTATCCCTACATTATGAGCTATCAAAGCAGAAACGGCACTAATGAAGGAGACCTTAAAGGGTTAGGCTTTCCCCAGGACTGTTGTCTTCCTTGCAAATGGTTTTTAAAGGTCACTTTAAAAATAGCACCTAGAGCCACAAAAGCCTGCAGATATTTAAATAACACACTTTGGTTTATTTTTACATGGTGTTGTAAATTCGCATCACAAAATCCTTCACAGAAATGTCAGCCAAAGGCTAAAGTCAGTAGAAAGATGAGTCTGAAGAGCAAATGGGAGGAGAGCAATAACCCAGAAGAGGGCAGGAGGCTTTCCCGACAGTGGTACAGTCTGCTTGTCTGAGTGAGAATTCAGCCATGCACTTCAGGTGAGAGACCCATCAGGGAAGACAGCACGAATCAAGCTTCGAGAATGTGTTCCCAGAAAGGGTCCTGGGCCTTCAAACGCGACCCTGAGGGTGACAGTGTGAAGAGAACTCTGGAGAAAAAGACTGTCTTCCTATGCCTCCTAAGTTGACCCCTCACAAGTCCAGATTTACAGCTCACACACACAGCCCGAGAGAGGAACCCCAAGTTTCCCAAGATGAACACAAGTGGAAAGTCTACATTCTCAGATGGGACTGACTCTCAAACTTCAAGTTCACTTCAAAGAGAAAGAGTTGAATAGGAAACATTTAATAAATATCACAGAACTAAAAGGGAATAGTGAGTTTGATTCTGATCTTATTCGGGGTGCAGGGTTTTCCTGAGTAAATTCCAAGGGAAATCCATGTGAAGATTTAACTGCAGTAAACCGAAAACCCAATAAGAGAAGCAGACAAAGCTCCTGACACAGCTGAAGGAGGTGACCTGTGAAGATGACGAGCAATGATGTTACTTAGCAGAATTCCTCAGGAAACCAAGAAGAAAAGCAAATCCCTCAATAGAAAAGACAGGTCACCAGAAATAAGAGAATCATAATAATTAATAAATATTAGAGAAAATACCAGGGCAGAGCATGTTATAAAAATCAAAAGTCTGCTTTTCTCGTTGTGAGGGAAGGGTTAGGGAGGACAGGGAATCTGTAAGGCGCTTAGGTTCTTCAGCTCAGCAGCTCTACTTTTGAGGATTTATCACTGAGAGATCATCAGGACTCTACTAAAGGGAAAGAGGGTTTAACAACTCACAACGGTCCGCGTTTATAGCCACAGATCAACACATCACTGGATCTTCATCAGAGATGCTTCCCTTTGCAGCGTACGGTGACTAACTGGTGGAGGTGCAGACAGTGAGGCCGAGGAATGCTCAACCATAAATGGAACACAGACCATGCAGCTGTTCTTCCCAAGGCTCAGGGTTCATTACTGAAGAGGAAGCAGAGACTGGGAGAGCTGGCAGAAACTGTCTCTGTACACAGCAGAGCAGATGCACATGCACACTCAGGTCCTTGTAACAGCATTCTCAAGGCCATTGCAAGCCCAAGCCAGACCAAATCCCAGCAAGAGGGGAAGTGACATGAAGTATCACATCTTCTGAGGAACTCTGGGTGATTATTAACTTCTGGAAGAAGGAGAGTCAGTTTTCTGACTAAAGGTAGCCCCTGGTGATGCGGCCACACTCCAGCACATCATACACCCAAGAATACCTGAGCAGCACAAAGTGGTCCTGATGGGACAACTAAAAAAGAAGTTAGGTGGATAAGGAAGTAAGACCTGGGTAGAGCTGGTGGGACGTGTGACTATGACCAAAATGTGTGAAATTCTCAAATAACCGAGAGAAAGACAGAGAGACACAGAGAGGGAAGTCAGATTTAATAATTAAGAGAGAAACAGACCCTCTTTATAAGGAAGCCTGGACACGCATCTGTAGTCCCCTAGTATCCTTAACACAAAAGTTAGGAAGATCTGGGACATGGCCCAGTGAATGAAGTGCCTTCTGTGCAAGCCTGAAGACCAGAGTTCAGATCCCTAACACATATATAAATGTTTGGTGGGCTCCGGAGCCTACCCGTCATCTCAAGACTCAAGAAGCAGTAACAAGAACTAGCTAGACTATCCCAATTAATGAGCTCCAGGTCCTTGAGGAACCCTGCCTCAGTATATAAAGCCAAGAAAAGATTGAGGAAGATACCGTTCTCAACTTCTGGCCTCAACATGCATGGCCCATACTTATGTGAACCCCCCCCCCCAAAAAAAAAACCACACAGCAAAATAACAACAGTAACAAACAAGACGAACCTTAGAAATACACTGTACACTAATGGGAAGTATGAAATCAATGAGGAAGCTGCTGGATAAATGAAAGCCAGATTCTGTGAGTAGACGGTCACAAACACTCAGAAGAAGATCCTTCCAATCTTTTTGGAGCTCTCTAAAGTAGGGATGCAAGATCTTCTTGTCACAGCTGTCGATCTTTGACCACTAATTGTGAAAATACACTAAGACACTAAAGCAGTGCTTCTCAGTCTTTACCCAAAACATCTGGGAAGATGCCCAATAGCCCATCCTTGGAGCCTCAGGTGCAGCTGCACCAAACACCGCACATTTTGAAGCCTTCTTCGCTGATTCTAATGTTGAATCAAGTGGAAAGCTATGGGTCTATATGAGCTCTTGTTGGGCAGTATAATTTAACTTCCCATTGCATCCTGTAGGGAGATGAAAGCAATGGTCCTCACTGCAGCCTGTGTTCAGTTACTGAGTTCAGAAATACTGTGTCATGCAGACTAGAGCACACACTTAAATAGCACCCAGTTATTAAAGGTTGGTCTTTCCAACCCTGGGCACACTAAATCTATAGAAAGGAAGAGAGCTACAACCAGCACCTCGAAGGGAATACAACTGCAGACTGCACAAAGCCAGTCCAGTCTGGCTGACCATTTGTACGGAATGATGGTTTTCACATCAAGGACTTGGACTACAGTGTTGCACTGCGGGCTTACACTCCTATTCTAGCATCTTCTAGCAGTCTCACCTTCAGCAACCTTCCAAAATCTCAGGGGGTTCCTTGCTGTAAATGGGGAAAGTGATGACATCTGCCCTGGGACTGGGTGAGGAGCTCATACATGCTAAACCCTGGAACAGTAAAGGACCAATGTTGCCTACATCCATTGCTATTACTTTAGATACATCAAATGCTTCTATTAATGATGTATTTCTGTTTCTCCATCCCATTTTCTTACTTATTAAGAAGATACAAAGTTTTGGCCTGAGGAGATGGCTCAGCTAGGTAAAGTACTTACCTTGTAAATATGAGGACCTACTTTTGATGCCCAGAACAGACAAACAAACAAACAAACAAACAAAAACAAAACAAAAAACCCCAGGAGGATCTCTGGGCCTCAATGTCCAAACAGACTTGACTAGTCAGCAAACTTCTTGTCCCGGTGAGAAATCCAGTTTCAAAAAACAATGTGGATGTTTCCTGGATTGGTTTGTGAACTGCTCCAAACTATGTGCCTCTACACACACACACACACACACACACACACACACACACACACTTACAAACCCTTCCCAAGTACGTTTTAGTTCTATAGAGATAGCCCATTCCTAGGTATCACACAAACCATATAGTTCTGCTGGAGGGCAGATGCTCCACCTTCTCCTTTGCTGTAAAGACTGACAACAGGAATCTTCCAGGAAGTGAAAGGCTGACTGTCACAGCACGGTTTCTGGAGAGGAGCACAGATGCCAGCAAATTAAATCAGTGCTTCTGCATGTGCAGGAAACAGAACCTGCATGTGAGCAAAAGGTGCTGGGAAGGGCAAGAAGGCTGCACAGGCCAGGAAGCAGCAGCCATGTGACTAAGCCTGTCTGGGGTTAATGCTACCAGTGACATCACAGCACACTGCAGGCCTGCACAGCGACTGGCTGGGTGGGGACATGGCCTTGAAGCACTGAGGAAGCTCACCTTCCTACAAACTTTTCTCCAGGTCTTTACTACTTGTAGGTCTAAGATTCAGGAGAGATGCAGCACCTCGAAGCCACTCAGAGTGATGCGGTATCATCATGCTTTATTTAGTAAGGGGCATTATGGTTCTTTTCAAAGGGAACCACATAGAGTTCCAAGCTGAACAAACAACCCTACCTTCCAAAGAGATCCCAAATAGCTCCGTCCTCACCGAGTAACTCTAGTACTTAACAAGTAGTCCCTCCTGTGACTGCCTGACTATGAAGTGACACTCTAAAACTCACATAGAGATTACTGACTGAAGGCCTTTTTCTTCACAACGATAAGGCCTACATCCAACTACTTAAGATGTGCTAGAGAAGCTCTATCCTATTGGTTTTCTCGCTTCATTTTTTCTTTTCTATCTCTGCTGCTTGTCCTTCATTTTCTTTTCATAGGCTGACTCCCACATGGAGACACGGGACAGTGAGGAGACACTGCACAGCGCCTTCCAAGCCCACCAAGACCCCAGCACACATTTCCCCAACTCAACCCACTTCATGTTCCTTCCTGACTACAGCTGCGGTGGTTGCTAACTTCATTTTACTGTGCACGGAGGAGCTTTGGAATTCACATATTACTAAAACTGACAATGCACAAACAAAGGGCAGCAATCTCCTCTCCACTGGGATGGGAGAGAGCAGCTGAGGAGTAGTTTCCTCCCGGAACAGTGATGAGAAGCATCCTGCTATTGCCTTTCCTGGCAGCATTGAGGATTGCAGCTGTGTCACTGGGAACCTAATTGTGAGTGTAGCTTTAGGTAAGCATCTATGTTTTCTGCAAATCATTTTGATATGGTTTTGGGGAGTCAATGCAACACCTGTACTTTCCTCAAGCTTCTTACCTCTACCCAGCCCCATTAATGTGCAGCAGGCAGGGCAACGGTCTTTTTTCTTGCAGTTTGTTGGGAAGCCTTTCATTGGATACTGTTACATTTCTTTTTTGCCCTAGTCTCTATGTCTGCTCTTAGTCTGACACTTAACACTTTCCTTCTCGTATATTATTGTATGTCTGAGTGTTTTAGCTGCATCTATGTACATGCACCATGTTTGTGCTTGGTGCCCAAGGAGGTCAGAAGAAGGAACAGGCAACTGGAGTTAGGGAAGCTTGTGAATTGCAATGTGGGTGCTTGGAATTGAACTCGGTCCTCTCAAAAGCAACAAAGTGCTCTCAACTACTGAGCCATCGCTCCAGCCCATGGTATAAGCTCCTACAGGAATATATAGATTGCGTGTTTTTAACGTTTCCATGGTGACTGAGAACAAGGGTAGGGGCATACTAAGTCCTAAACTTGTTTGATGAATTTTTGGAAAACAGTGTTTAATCGGGATATTTATAGAGCTACAAAACCTTAAATACATTATAAATACACCACAAATAGAAAAATAATAATTTCCCTTTTATTTGAGCATTCTCACGACAACTGATTTTTATTGCTTTGAAAGGGAGTAAGTATTCCACAAATAGTGTCAGCACACATTAAAACACTGAGCACCACTCTGCTCCCGACACTAGTACCTAAGACCGTCACCGACAAACAGTGAGAATGTTACCCCAAACGGCCACTGACAAACAAGCTAAGGTTAAGGAGGTGGAGTTTTTCTGAGCTTAAGTGTCAACATCTGTGAAAGAAGATGTTTGCTCTGAAAAACCACAGGCCACTTTTAGCCAACACAAATCAGCAGCAGTTCCCCTGAACCTAAGTGCTGTAATAGCAGGATGTGTGGAACGGTGCGGGAGGTGAGGAATGGGAGCTGTGGCTTGGGGCTGTGGAGCATTGCTGTGAGTGACCGACTGACTTCTGACTGCTGAGCTGTCCCTAAGGTGGGTGCTCAGCAGCAGGAGGGGTGGGGAGCGAAGGGAGGAGGAAAGGCCAACAAGGTGTGAGGAAGCCGGTGTCTGAGACTGAGGAGGAAGTCATCCTTTGCTTCTGGGTTTAAAGATCACACACTTCTCAAAATGAGTCTTTATTTCATTTGGCTGAAAAACTCATTAAGTCTCTGTTAGAAAACAGCTTCATTTAGAATGAAGCAGAAAAATAATAATGCTGATTCTTATTAAATTTAACTAATCATTTAAAAAAATCAAATTTCCCACCATGATGTATTATACAGGTCCTATTAGCTGTCCTTAGAAGTAATTCAAATTATTTTTATTTTATTTATTTTATTTTTTTAGATTTTATTTTTTTCTAATTTTAAAATGAAACAAGTTCACGCCAGTAACAGGAGCGACCTGGAATAAGCATCAGCCTGGAGGAGTGCAAGCTCACTTGGATGACTTCTGGCTGCAAAAGAATGTTGCCACAGAATCTGTTCCACATCATCTGAATGCTTGAAACAAGAACACATAATTTTGAAGGGGAAAAAAACGTGTCTACACTTAGCTAGAAGGAGCAAAGTTGTGTTAGAAATAGCTTCTTGTGATATTTTGGTCGGTTTCTGGTGTTTCTGGTTTTTTTTCCCCCCAGCAATCAACGTAATTATGCAGTGCAAGTGGGCGGTGTTTATGCACATTACCATTTATATAGTGTACACAAACAGGGCAGATGGACACATGGGTCTGTGGCCACATCCTTGACCTCTGTCTCCCAGGAAGCCCATGTGCAGTCTCCAGGCTAGAGCACTGACCTCCAGTTCAGCTCTGTCTGTGCCCAGAGCCCAGTGCTCACTCTGTGCAATGAGCCTGGTCTGGCCTCAGAAAACTGTTCCCGTGAAGGAAGTCAATATGCTAATTGTCCCAAAGTGACTGGCATGATGAAAAAGGCAGGGGGTGCTATCTCTCTCTCTCTCTCTCTCTCTCTCTCTCTCTCACACACACACACACACACACACACACACACACACACGCAGAGAGAGAGAGAGAGAGAGAGAGAGAGAGAGAGAGAAACTATAATCCTTGTAAAGCTTGATACCATATCTAAAACCCTGTATCATTCCCTGCGGCTAGTTTGTAAACTTTGGAGTCTTTACACCTGTAAGAATATCCTAGCTTGCCAAATCACACAAAAGTGACAAAAGTGTCATCCTTTTTTTTTTTTTTCTATGAAGTGTGTTCAGATGCCAAACTGGCACAAGCATAAGTACCAAGCTGCAATGCTGCTCAGTTCAGTCAAAGCAGAACCAGAACAGCGTTTTAACTTTCACACGGGTGCTCTATGGCTGGCATCCTTGTAAGCAGCGAGTCTGTTCCAACGGGCTGATGGCCAAAGTCCTGTTACTGTGACTCAGAGCAGCTACGCACCTCGCCCATTCACACCGAGGACTTTGGCAGCACCACTTACACAAGCTAAGAGATGTGAGTCAGCATTTTTTGGCGCATATTTTCCTGTGTGTGTCCCTTATTTAAAACTGGCCTAGCTCCCAGCAAGGCTATATATTCTATACAAGCCGGTCCACCTATGACAAAAAGAACAAGTCAAGCAGTCCCTTTTAGGGATATGACTGGTAGGGGGAAATGCAGACACTAGCCAGTGATAGCATTCTAGTATTTTTGACTGTTTTGGATAATTCTGCTTTCAAAACCCATGCAATATAAATACATCATGATCACTTTGCTTCAAAACTCTATAGAATTAAGTGTACTGTTACTACACAGACATTTACTTCTATGTATAACCCTCACCTATAGAAAATTTTCTATACATACAAATATATAGCATGAAAATGTCAGTCCAACTTGCTGGACATGAGCTACAGACCCCATGAACCTCTGTTCCCACCCGCTGAAAGCGGCAGAGGCTCTGCCATAGCCCACAGGTCGATGCAGAAGTGCGAGGGAGAAATGCTTGCTTGTAAGATGTAGCCAGCACACAGCCTGAGCAGCTCATCCTACTGTCAATCACACTGAGTTGTAGGAAAGAATGGAGGGGAGCAAGCCAGCCCAGGCAAGGAAGCTGCCTCATCATCTACAGGCACATGCCAGTACTTTCCAGGCACAGCAGATTATGGCAAGGGAGAGATGTTTGGGGCCACCCCGCGGGCTCTCAGAAGTGAGCACAGAGTGCATGTTACCTTAGGAACGAAGGTCATGTTGGCGAGCTTGGTCTTTCCTTTTCCCATCCTATTCCTCCGCACCCCACTCGTGAGCAGTGCTCAGCTGTGACCTGGGAAGCTGCTTGACTTCATGAGGCCTTAAGCAAACTGGGAAAAATCCACCATGAGTCCTCACTCTCAGGTGACCCATCGTCACCTGCCCCAGTTAGCCCTCAGTTACAGTCGTGGAGGTGCGATAGCGCATTGAGAGTCGTAGCAAAATAACCTAGGATAATTAATAATAGTGAGAGTGAAGGTGAGGAGACAGGACCAATCAAGCCAAGGATATACATGTTCCTGTCTCTTCTGAGTTGGGGCTAACCTACGTGTTCTTCAAATACGCTGTGGACTATAGGCAAGCGGTTTGTCCAAACCTCAGTGCATTGGCCTCCCTGAAAGCTCAACGCAAACTTTGACACAGTATGCTTTACAAACGGTAGAAGACAAGAAGACAAGAGTACACTGTATGTGACTGCCATATAGCAGGCAACTTTGGGTATTCTGAGAGGGAAAAAATACATTATTTTGGCAGCAAGAAAAAGTCCTGCCAATGTGCATCCATATAAGTGGCCTGTCACTTTAAGAGCTGCAATAGGAACACCTGTACCCGTTTTGTATTCTGTTGGTTCTTTTCAACTCATTCTAGGTTGCCCCCTGGGAGTTAGCCCTCCACCAAGAGTCTCTTTCAGTACACAACTAACTCTGTCTGTTAGGCTTGCCCACCCCTGCTCTGCAGTAACACTACTTCCTTTGTACTTGCCTGGTGAACTGACCAGCCACACGGTACAATGGCCACAATTACTAAATTACACTGCCTGTCACTGCTTTTGTATCACACCTCTAACAGGTGCCATTACCATGATAGGCAGATTGTAATAATCCATTCACAGCACCCACCGCCTTAATAATGTATTTTTTTTTATTTTACATAATCTGTGTGAATGCCACAAGGCATCTGAATAGTTAGTAAACACACAGGCCTGAAAGACTGAGCCCCATGGAATGCAGCCGCCAACAAAGGCGCCCAGGACAACAGACCTGAATGCAGCCACGTTCCTGATAAAGCGGATATGCTTACAAATACATCCAGTGGAGAAATGGCCTCAAGACTTCAGAGTTTTCTAAAACAAATTTAGGGACCCGAGAAAGTAAAAAACCAGGGAATTACCATTCTGAAATGGGTATCTGTGCTTACAACTACATATGTCGGCCAGGTGAGTAGAGCCATACCAATCTTCTGAGCGTGGCAGGAGTCTGAGATGAGCCACTGCACCTGCTCCCGTCCATCCCTTTGTGGCTTCCCTTTGGCCTTTATCTCTGGAAGATGTCTGTATGCAGCTCAGGTCCACTGCTCAAGCTCTCCTCTTGACAAAGCTAGCATGTCTGAGCTACTAGACTATTCTTTGGTCTTCTGTCTAATTACTGTTGATGGCTTCTTTTTCGTTGCTTTCCATGATGAGACAATGCCCAGTCTTCTCCACACCATCTCTCTTCTCTTCCAAACTCCTCTGCCTCCAAAATGCTCAGCAGCTCTCTTTTTCATTAGCTTCCTCTTGGAGCGCTTACTTACTCCATTGAGTATAAACATGCTCCCACAAACCAGCATTGCTTCTGATTATAAGTGGAATATGAACCAACTTTCATCCCTTGGCTAGTTTGTTTAATCTAACCTTGGACAGGGACTAGCTACCCCCTCCCCTCCCCCTCCCCCTCCCCCTTGCCTCTTTTCTTACTACATAGAAATTGGCTGCCACTAATTTATAGCACAATGCTTTCCTGCTGCTTAAACTTTTAATTCTAAACATGCAAAGATCTGCTCCAACTCACTTAGAGAGATTTCATCCTTGCACATGGATGAAAGGGGAAGTACAAGGAAACAAACAAGCTGAGTTTTCCAGGAGAGCTCTCACACATGGGTTGTCTACACTTCTGCACGCCTGTTTTTCATCAATGTCCCTGAGTCCTCGACCATGCTGCTCACACTCTGACAAGCATTCACCACTAATGTTCAGGCGTCACAGTCTGTCGGATGCCAGGAAGTGAAACACACCTTAATTTCAGAAATGTTAAACTGTGGAAAGGTACTCCTGTCACAACCATAAGATACAGTAATTCTGTATTAATTTTATTGCATACTTAAAACTATATCCACTGCACCAAACTCAAGACTTTAGAGACACTGTGTAGAATGATATTATAGACAGTTTAGAATGATATTTAAGACAGTTTAAAACATGAATTCAAAAAGGTGAGGTGTTTTAGTAATGAGGTTACATAAGGAGGGGAGCTTAGATCTTGCCCCTTACTGTAAAACAAAGGGAAAGAAAGTGATCTGCAAGCAGAGGAAGGATCCCATAGGAACTCAACCTGCCAGCGCCTCGGCCTAGGACTTTAGCAAGCTCTAAACTGTGGGAAGTATGTGCTGCTGCAGCCTCCTAGTCTGTCCTTCCTTATAGCAGCCCAAGCTGAGGCATATACTGTATGAACCTTACCTGACAGCATCCACAGCATTTTGTCTGTCAGTGAAATTCTCAGCTTCCATGTTATCTGGCTAGAAAACACATGCTGTTAAATTAGAGCTAAGAGTTCTAAATCCATACATCATGAACTACAGACTGTGACCTTGAGGACAGATTATAAAATGAATTTAGAAAATGAGACTGGTATTTTTTTAAAAGTATGTTATTAGAACACATTAGCACAGTTAGAAAGAGTAAACGCCACTGTAGGAAAATTTTACCTCTATTATTGTGTGAATGATATGAGCTGTGATATAAAACATACACACACATATACACACACATACACTATGGACCATTACTTAAAAGTTTTAATAAGTATACAACCTCACTTCCATTGTCTGTCAGTCCCAGGGACAGACATCATCAGGTGAGAGAAAGCAAAATGATTCTTGAACAGTGAACTCCCAAGAGCAAAATCAGTCACTCAGTTTACAGATACTCATGTGGTACCTATGATCACCACCAAAGAGCAAGCGACCCAGTGGTCAGCGAGGCACAGGGTCTCTCTGGCTGGCGAAGCTGCTAGAGAATCGAAGACCAACAGTGACTTAGGATCTCCATCTTCTGCTGCTATGGACTGTGTGTGTGAACACAGATAGGTCACATGATACCCAGCCTCTACTATGTCCTCTGTGAGAATGGCATGGCTGAAACAAACCATTTCAAAGAGAAGATACAGACAGCAAGTGTCAATAGTGGGGACCGTCATTCAGTTGGTCCTTCTACTAGCCATGTGAAGGGCACCTAGCATCTGCCTCTACATACTGGAGATTTTTTATAATTAGGCCAGGACGCTGAAGCTTTATTTGACCCAATGCAATTTTTAGAAAATATTTTATTTATTTATTTATTTATTTATTTATTTATTTAATGTGTGTGGGTATTTATTTTGCCTGCATGCACAGATATATATCTACCACATGCATGCCTGGTGGTGTGATGGATCTTCTGGAACTGGAGTTATAGGCAGTTGTGAGCTGCCATGTGGGTTTTGAGAAGATATTGAACCCAGCTCCTCTAGAGGAGTAGATAGTGCTCTCAACCACTGAGACATCTCTCTAGCTCCCCACCCCCCAATGCAATTCTTAGGATGACACTAACTGGTTTAGTTCTGACTTATTTATGGGATTCTATGTTCTGCCAGGTATTAAAAGTGGTACTTGCCATTTGACATATTCTATCCATCACTTAGCATGATAGATGCTTTAGCAATAACAGCGTAAACAAAGTCTTATTGAACTAATGGCATTGGAAAAGGGAAAGTTGAGACGGGCTAAGCAACTACTCCAAAGCCACATAGCTCTTGATGACAAAAAGAGAGAGAGAAGCCCAACAATATTTGACTATAACCATCAGCCTTCATTAGGCAGCTGACCACTATTGGTCACTAGGGAGGAGTGACCAAGACTGCTACAGCTTTCGAGTGGCTCTCACACTATCGTCTGTGGACTGATGCTGGGAGAATATTCAACAATAGGAACACAGCACTTATGCTGAGGATGTGGTTCGCCTTCAAGAATCCCTACAGTTCAATCTCCAGGGCAACATAAACCAGGGATACAAGATTTGTATCCCACCACTCAAGAGGTGGAAGCAGGAAAGACAGAAGCTCCAGGTCATACTGCAATGTCTCAGGGCAGGGCAGATACATGAGACATTGTCTTAACACACACACACACACACACACACACACACACGTACACTTTTCCCCTAAAATATATTGTTATTAAAGGCCAATCACTTGTTCTGAGATATAAATGCTGCTTAATTTGTAGCATTGAACTATTATTCTTTTCTCTATAAATGGTAAGAATTATGCACTTCTTTAATTTCACATACACGCCATGGCTACTAAGTAAGACCCTGTCTCACAGACAAACAAACACACAAAGTGCAAGGATTCGGAGATGCCCAGCCCCTCATCTTCATCTGCTTACATGAAAAATAAATAGCTGACCCACAGGTGACATTCCTCAGACTTATCTGATGTGAATTGCTTTTAAACTTGTTTTTAAATTCAAATATCTACAACAAATGATTCAAGGTGTATAATGGGTAGCTTAAAAATAAAATTAAAAAAAAAACACAATTAAAATTATAGCATTTCCCAAGAACCTGAATGAATGGTAGGAATGAATGGAGTGTGCACAAGAAAAGAGGCTGAACAGTCAAGCATGGATTGGATCATACTCTGAAGGGCCCAGGCACCACCTTGAACCTGGAGACCATTTCTCACCGAATCCAAGGGTAACAGAAGGCATTCATCTATTCCTCCATTCCTTTCGTTTCTTTCTGCTTTTTTCATTTTTATTTCTGAGACAGCTCAAGTTGTCTAAAACTCGAGATTATTGTGCGCTAACCTCCTGAGTGACAGACGGCAAGAGTGCATGTCACATCTGCTCTCCAGCTCATTTCCCAGTGATAGAAATCCATCTCAAATTAGGGAAAGAAGAAAACCATGAAGAGGGGAGAGGATGTCCAGAGGAGTGGAGAACAGTCCCTGGGTGACATTATATAGTGTGACTGATCAGCTGGGCTAACTGGCCTTTTAACAAGTAGATCTAAGACATATCTCATCTAACATCCAATATTAATTTATTATTGAGCTTGCTAGAAAATATAGAGAATCTTCAGGAAAACTGGAAAAAGCCACATAGACAGCAGAATGAGAAATACACTCTGGATTTCTTGGCTTTATCTTCTGCCTCTAGTGTGCCGCCCCCCATCCCCCAAGTTAAGAATTACAGCAGATCTGTAAATCTCCTTTGCAATCCGAATTACCTTCCCTTGGGGTGGGGAGTTCGTGATGCAAATCTTTATCTCAAGTGCAAATATCATTGTTCTCAGATGTCCAATAACGGAGCTAGTCAGAAGCCACTGTTCGGTATTTTCCCAGTCAACATAATACCCTGTGGTGCATCCAGAATTCTGCAGGGCCACTGGGTGGAGGGAGATGAAACCAGAAGCCGAGGAAGGTAAGGAGCCTACTGTGTGTCACAGGGCAAACTTCATGGCATGGCATGACTTGCTCGCTCTGGAGGTGGTGAGCTTTGTGCTGAGCATGGCTCCCAGTCATAGCTTTTTGGCTAGCAGGACAGTTTAAAACACCAGGGCTTTTGGCTACAGCAATGCTCCTCAGGCCGGGATCATTCCTACTACTTACTCCACCTCATGTGACTGGACTTCGTCCCTGGATGAACCAGCTTGCTGCTCTCGTATCACGGTAAAATAAATGTTCTCATTTCACAGCGACCCTGCTAAAATCCATTTCACTGCCTCCTTAAATGATGGACACCATTCCCTTTTTTAAATATATATTATTAACTTAAAGCTACTTTTACAAATGGACTCCCTGGGCTGTTTACAATTAGTACGGTGGCTCTTTCTTTAATGACAATTCTCTTCTTATGATGTCAAGTCTCCTCTAGCTCTTCTGTTCAAGACAAAGAGATAAAATAAGCAAACAAGCGCAGGGCTGCAAAAACAAACCGCTTCTGAGGATTTAAGTGTGCAGATGCTACCAGCAGCGCCCACCCCACCTACACCCTCCATGCTGAGCCTATCTGGTAGGATAATGCTGGCATTGTCTTCCTTGAATTCAACAATGACAAGGAGAGACAGTGGCTTTCCTCAAGTCACACAGGGACAGCTAACTGACGACCTAATAAACTGCTTGCTCACAACAGCCGGCTTAACATGTAGGGGTTAACATCGTCTAAGGCACCCTAAGATATGTGTCTAAGACTGGTGTTACATGTTACAGAGAAACAAGCTCCCTTAAGACAGACACTGGATTCATGGAATATACCTAGCTTTTCCTTTAAAGTTTAATTTTGGATGGAATAAGCCAGATAGGAAGATCTTTACACAGAGCTTGGGACAAACAAAACAGAACAGGGACTGAAAAGCCCATATGAGATTCTGAAGAAGCCACTTGGTCTCTCAGCTTCCATTACCTGCTGCACTGCCTCCCCAGCTCCAACATGTGTAAATTCTCACAACACGGTATCGGATGCACAGGAACAACTCAGTAAATGTTCCTATGACTGTTAAAATTCTTTTATTTTCATTTTTACTAGAGTTCTTTTAGGATGAATGTGTAAAAATGCTGAAATAGATGGTGAATTTCTTTATTGATGTAGAAAATGGATCAAAACCATCCTAGGCAGTGCACCTCAGTAGTGAAGTGCTTGCCCAGCATATTCATTCAACGTTTGAGAGCCTTAGCACTCAAAACATGTGTCCCTCTAACCACAGAATAGTCAACTGTTGTCTTAGTCTCTCCAGAGGAATGAACTACTACATGAACAATAGCTTCCTCTGACATTTCTACATTTTATTTAAATACTTTGCCTTCCTTCATTAAAGGAGCGACTTTAAGAACTGTTCTGTGTTAATATATGGGCCAATATCCACTGAGCAGTGGATTGCAGCTTCCACTCATCTTCCCAGCTGGAGATCAGAACCTCCAAGCTCAGTCCTTGGCATCCCTTTCCTACTGGGATGCCAGAGAAAGTGTCCTGCCTTAATTTTTACATAGGAAGCCTTGCTTTGGTTTTTGTTTTGTTTTTGCTATGGGGAAGGAATAAAGATTGAACATTACCTTAAATATGCAACCTTCAGGCAGCCATTGGTTTCTAAACCATTTTTCCTGTACCGAGTTGGCATATACACTTTGCTAAGTTTCAGTGTATGCTCCGGTTACATTTTTCACAAAGGGTAGTGACATATTTGGATATGAGGCTCTTTGCGACAGCATTTCAGCTTACATTTGAAAAAGAACCAACCAATTTACGACAATAAGCCAGGTAAGTGTGTGGGACACCATGCTGTGGGTGTGTACAGAAGTGTCCCCCTATGCTGAATGTCTGTGACATGAGCAGAGAACAGTCTGACTAAACATCCCACAGAGAAGACATTTCTCTATAAATAAACAGACTTTGCAGACAGGCCGGGACGCTTCAGAATGCGGGTTCTTCCAGGTCCTGCTGGTTCATAAGTAGAAGTAAAAGCCCCTTTACCCAAAACCACAGCTCAGAGAGGATGAGATTCAGGCTGCCCGACCCAAGAGCCCGATCTGGCCCACTTGAGTTGGTCCACTGAAGTGAAGCATACGCAGGTTCTCATCTTCTCTCAGAGGCATGCTCTCAGTAACCTCACATCCTACCTTCCCAGCTGTGCTTTGTTTGGGAGCCTCATTCTCAAATGCAGAGAGATCTGGCAACAGTGGTACAGATGACACCACCATTTTCCAGCTCACTCTTTGGAGAGGAAAGAACATAGCTCAGTCTTTTAAAAAGGGGTGCAACTTAACTTTCAACTCTGCTTTGAGGAGTAGATGTCAATTGGGGTAATTAAACACGCTGGCATGCGATAATGAACACTGGAAGACATCTGACTTCGGATGTCCCTTCTTTAAGATTGGGAACTTGACCTCCCTAGACCTTGGTATTCTCATTTGTCAAATGGGGACAGCAGCAGAAACACTCTAAGATAATTATGTAGGCCATATGAGGTATATGACTTCACCACAGAAGGCAACAAACAGGCGATTTCTTTCACAACTAATCTACTTGGGTTTCTAGAAACGATTTCATTAATCCACTGGGTTGTACACTTTGAGTGGGTCTCTTCCACTGAAGAGAGACACAAAGATGAACAGAGAGAGACAGAATGTAGGAGACAAAGCATGAAGCCTTCAAATCTCCAAACTAAATAAATACAAGTGGGTATAATGCGACCATTTGCATGGTTTTTCAGAGAACACACAGCCAGACCCTATCATCTGTAGTTACCTGGTAGCTGCTATAGGGTAGAATTGGTAATTGCGATTGGAACGCTCCATCTTTCCAGGAGAGTCGTTTGCCATCTTTTAGCTGCATACCTGGAATGCAGTGCTAACAGACAGAGCAGAGCATACCATGCATCAGCATATAGAACTCCTTGTGGGACCTGCAATGTGGTACCTATGTCTGAGGCCACACACTTCCCTCTGCACCATAGTACAGACTACAGCACACTTCTCTATATGTACTTTCAGAGCTATGAAGCAGCTATGAATAATACCTTGGGTTTCGAGATGAATTCTGAGTACATTTTGAGAAAGATGATCAAAACCATCATTTCCAGAAATTGGCAATCCATCTATTCATTTTGAGATTCAATAACATCTCAATACCACTGCCTATTATAGATTACTGCTCATATAAATACCAATTCTTTATATTCTTTAATCAAAACATTCTTTCTTTCCACAAAGTTTCACATGATCTAGAGTCATTTCCAGAGGCAGTTCACCAACCCTTGGGGAAACCTGATGCTATAAACCTGTGGTGACTTCTGAATTTGCCTAAGTCCTCAATACAGACAGCATTGACAGTCTCCCACATCTTATATGTGGACAATTAGACTCCATAGATTTAACAGATCAGAGACTGACAGTGTCCATTACCCAACCTGGTAGAGTTGACCTAATAGTTTTGGGTACAAGAAAAATCATTGACATTCCTTCACAGAAACACTACTGATGCTGTGTTATCAAGTATTCATTATCAGGAAAATATTTCATTACTACAAAGAATTGCTAGCCCATGCTCTACATTGCAAACTTCCCTGTTAGTTCTAGTATAGTTGTTTGAAATCATAAACACAAATGTAATCAATAATACACATCCACATATTATTTTTGTAGTAAAACAATACCTGTCATCATGTACATGAATTCATAAAAACTCTTTTCCAACAAGGCACGCTTTATAAAGTAAATTATGTTGTAATAGTTGAAGTAGATAGTATACTATCTTTGCAAAAAAAAAAAATGCTATGCAAAAAGCTTTGCAAAAAACTATGCTATACTACAAAGAATATGACTTTATTTGGTCTTAGAAACATTTTAAAATGATGAACTTAGATATATTACTATCAAGCACAAACCAGCCTCCATCTAAACATTAGGGAAAAGTTCCCAAGGCATAGCCGCCTGACAGGCATTTTCTGCACTGTTGTCTGAGGATGTCTGTGGGTAATGACGGGGGTTCTGAGGTGGATTTTAGGACTGAAGCAAGTAAAGGCTGGCACATGGGAAATCCAGGCCCAGCCACATGTGCCAGTAATACTTGTGGATGTTTTGCTATGAGATAATTATAAATCTCATGTTCACATTTTCATTTTCAACCTCCAGTATCACCACAGAGGCAGCTCCCATTTCCCAGCGAATGACTCTATTAAATGAGAAAACAGAGGTTTTCAAAGGCTATCTGTGCAAAGAAATGACTGTAGAGTCCTTGGTTCAGAATCTGCCAAAATTCTAGTCATGAAGTAAGTAAGTGCCAGAACTTACAAGACAGAAGAGAATGACATTTAAATCTACACAAACACTTGACTTTTCTCAAATGTTTGACAAAAATGCTGGATTACTCTTCAAACTTGCTTTCCAAAAGATAAAAGCTAAGAAACATTAGGAGTGAAATATAATTGGAATTTAAAATATTATTTTAAATCTATTCTTTTAACTTATGCTTGAATCAATGAAAGCAACAGAGACATTATTACAGATTTTCCTGTAATAATGTAATTTAGCTGTATTTATGGAAATAAAGGAAGAAAATACAATGTAGCAACAACAGCAAACTGGTTCTTTCTTATATTTGTTTCAAATCTTGCATTAGGAAAGAAAAAAATAATTGACTTCAGAAGATTTTTATGCAGACATGCTAAATAGATTTTAATATAAAATTTCTAAGTATATTTTTATATTTAGTACATTTAACATTTTATAGTTATTTTACTACTTAATTTTAAATAATCTTCAGCAGATAAAATAACTTCAGGCATTTAGATTATAATAAATATTTTTCAAGAGCTAGGTTTTTAAAAATGTATTTACTTATATCTTCAGAAAATAATGAAAATATAACGTGATCTTGAAAGTATGAATTTAAAATTCTTAGAAAGTATCTTAAAATTTGCAAAAGAGTTATATCAAAATATCCTCTTTTGCTGTAGCAATTAGAGTAATACACATTAAAAAGGACAGTCACCTCACTCCATGTACTACAGGCAGCACAATGAGCATTTTGCTGACTGGTGGCTCAATGGCGCAGCCTACGTGTGGAGGGGTGTAACAGCGAGAACGGAGCTGGCTGCAGCAGGCTCCCAAGTTCTAAATGAGGGCTTGAAAGGAGAATGTGGCTTTGGAAAACGTCACAGGCATACGAACCTTCTACTGCACCGTCTCCACTGCCATTTTTACACCTATTTAAAGTAGGTGAAAGTAAAGATTAATAAGACAGAAATAAAAGAAGATTATTTCTTTAGTTTTGAATGGCCTTTGAATAAAGTGAACATTCTTTTCCCTCCACTTAAAACACATACACATACAAAAAACCAAAAGTACAGAAGCATACCGTTCTGGTTAATAGACTTTAATAGTTTACGTATATTAGATTAACATACAACGTTGGTGTTCATGATGCCTTTCAGGTAGTAGTTTCCTCAAAAATTCCAAACATAAACACTTATAAATTCTAGTCATGAAATCATTCCAATTTAACAATTGCATTTTGCTGATTAAACAGATGCCGGCTGCCTTATGGTCCAGGTGATGGGAGGGGTAAATAAGATCCGTTCTGCTATCTTAGGTATGAAGTTGATAAATGCATTAACTCTCCTAAGTTCTTTGCATCTCCATGTAGCGTGGCTCTCCAATTAAGTATGGAGGGCAGTTTTAGCTGAAGGCACGATAACCCGTTACCTCCCACAACCTTATTAAGGTAAATATCGGAATATGCATATTTAAAATATTAAACTAGCCAGTTTCCACAGAACACATTTATAAATACACAGTATTAATATTATAGTGAGAGAAAACTCACTGAAACAAGTTTCCTTAGGTGTGCACTGAAAGCCAGCATTCTAGGGCGTCCAATCCATTCCTTCCCTTGTTATTTATGTATTTTTATCTCTGTTAGAAAGCCAGGAGCCATCACTTAGGAAAGACCTCGCTCACCACAGAGCTCCAACGTCCCTCACACTGTGCAGAACTGACTGTTAATTCTAACTCTGAAAAGGGCTGTGTGATTAAAAGTGAGCTCATTCCTCTTCTCCATTATTGTAAAAGGGGGTGACCCTGGAAATTTACTCAGGCTGTTTAAACACAGAAGTCGTGCAAGCACGCAGAGCCACCGTGTCACAGACCGAGGGCGACCAGGAAAGCTGCCTCAGCGACACTGCAGCTCGGCGGCTTCAGCTTCACAATATGAAGGTTTTTTTTAAAAAATGTACTTCACTCACACAGGAGAGGTCTCATCAATGTGACATTGACTCCAGGAAAACAAACTAGCAGTGGAAGCAAGCACAGAGCGCTGAAAAGCAGGCAGCCTCTGCGCTCACTACTCACTCATATGTGAGGCTTGTTTTTTTTCTGTTAGAAATCAACGAATGTTAAACAAAACTATAATTCCAAAAGCTCTTTTCATTTTGTGACAAATGTGGTTACACTTGTGTTCTCTCTCTCTCTCTCTCTCTCTGGTGTACGTGTATGTGTGAAGTCAGATTTGTTATTATAAACAGTTTCTAAACTATTTTCAACATCTATTCCACCCTACTATTTCATGAGCCACAGCTGTTTTATTTTTCTCTTTAGTTGACACTGTAACCTCCTTAGTGTTTCAAAATAAATGTATATAAATTCAAAATAATGTAATTTCTTGAAAATTACATTATGAAAGACACTACAACTCACAAAGCTACCCGTTAAACGTACAAGTTTAATTGACCCCTTACCTTTTGCCTTAAAAACAAATCTTGCTGGCCCCAAACCTTACACTCTCCAGAAGAATGGCTAGTCCAAGTGTGAGGATCATTCTGCTTTGAAACAGAGCTATGGATATGTTAAAAACAACCCCGAGGAACAAATTAAAATTAAATTTACCGTAAGCCTGCCTTCAGTAACTTCTCAATTTAATTGTGTAAAAACATATGGGTGCTAATTTGACATTAATAAATTAAGACCATTAGAGACAGTCTCTCAGTGTTGATATCCAACAGTTGTCAAGGACACTCTCTTCTGTCTGCATTTCCTCCAGCCTTGTTATTGTCTCTTTGTTTAGGCTCACAAGTCTAATGGTAATGTAAACACAGTCAGTGACACATTAGGGCAGACCTATGGAAAGGCCATCAGGTCTACTGCCAAGTATGCAATGAGGCTACAGCCCTGAAATGCTAGAGATTACTCTTTTATATAGAAAGATGATAAATGAATTAGTCTCTTAAAAATGTCTCAAAATTCTTTGTTTTGAATACAGAGCCCATCAAGGTCTGGCAGCTGAACTTTCGTGCTGCATGGGTTACAGTCTGTCTTTGTGGTCTTGACTAGGGATTGTACCTTAGCTACCGTAGTTCAAGCGTAAAGATACTTTGTATACACTGTTGCTAGTGACCCTCTAAATCCTTGAACCAACTGTGTCTTCTGGTGTCACAGAAGATAATGCCAATTTATTGCAATGTGTGGCTTTTTTTAACTGATTAAAATTAAGCCTTAAGCACGTGACAATGGAATTAGCACATTTGGAGTCTGTTTTCCCACATCCCATTTTGCGCCAGTGTGGCTGGTCCCTGCAACTCTACGCGGGTGCAATTTTAATGACTTTGCTGTGTTTTGATGTTCTTAGGAAAAAAGCCCGGCTTGGTGTTTGTGGAGAAGGTAGATACGGCGGCTGAAGAGCTGTGATTGGGAACATGGTGACATCGGTGCTGCTTTCCGATAGGATCGGTGTCATTTTCCTCTCAGCGATAAGACACCTCCACTGACAGTGGCTGATTAGGGGAAATTTTATTATAAAATTCACTTTTATCGAATGAGGAGAGTGATAAATGGTTCAGCCTCAGGGAAGGAACAGGGACACATTCCCTGTTTCAGATCCCCCTTCCCCTCTCCTCACTTTCTCGCTTTAGAGATGATTCCATCTTAGTTGTTATTAATGGCGTAAGAGGGGCCCCCACGACACACGATTGTTAGGATAAAACTGTCTGAATCAAGAGACGCTTAGATGTTGTTATAAAAGAAAATCTATTTTTATATAGTTATAAATCCTCTCCTCTCTCCTTCTCTAAAAGATAAGATTGCTTTTTCAACCTTTTCTCTATTTTCTGGAAGTTACCTGATACTGTTACTTAGGAAAATGTAACACCATAGAAATCAAACTGAAGTAATCTTAGCTCAGTTATCCTAAACATACTCGATATCCTCAGAAATAAATATCTGCTAAGCATAGCTAGGACACAAACAAAAGCAGCAGCGGATTGTGACTGCTCGATTCTTAGTTGCATTCTAATAATCCAGAAGAGGAAAGAAAGCCAGTCCGGAATGCTTCTGTGGGTAATCAGGGAGTGGTGATACAGCAGTCCCCAAGGGGAGAACTTACCAGCTCACTCCTGGAAACCTTGAACGAACTCAAACGCTGCCCAACCACTACTTGAACGTCACCCAAAGAACAGAAAATATGTGTGATATGCTTTGTTCTAAAAGACTTTTTCCTTCTGATGAAAAGTTCATTAGTGCCTCAGAATAACCATTCTGGCATCATAAAATGACACGTGATGCCACGTAGCCAAGGGCCCCATGGTGCTGGTGAATTTGAAACATTAAAGAGAACTTCACGACAGATTTCTAAATTGAGAGGTGAATATTAATGATGAAAACAATTCAGAAAAACCTTCCTTTGTGGGGGAGACCTCTCCGAGGACAGCAGTCTCCACGTGTTCCTAGGGCCTGCCTCTTAAACTTCTGTCTAGAATTTTCTCAGATGTTGATGTTAGTATGATCCATTTTGGTGTGCAACTCCATATACCATTGCAATGGAGTTTTTCAAGTGTCAGTGAGCAGAGTCATGTTAAAACATGTCACTTGGTTTGAGCTAAGTGGCCAAATTAACAAAAGAAAAAGTGCTCAGTTTTCCAGAGTCAAGTCCATCTTCATGCTGGTCGGTGCAGAGTATCTGTTGTCACTTCCCTAAGCTACAAACAGGAAAGGCTCCAAATAACAAAGTGTCGGCTAGTTAGTACCCCAGGCCCAGCTCTTCCCTCTACACATTTTGTGCCAAGGTTTCTATGACAAACATTACACTGAAATTCATGATGAAGTCACACTCCCAAACTGCACCCCAACTATCTCTGTTAATTGAGTCTAATTATAGTCTAAGAACAATTATCAAAGTAAGCTCAGAAAGCCATAACTGGCAAATAGTGAACAAGAAAAACAGCTCAACAGCTGAAGCATGTAGCAAATTGAAAAAAAAAAAGAGTTCAGACTTGTTATTGGCTTAGAATATTTACCACCAGATGCTTATTAATGAGCACATGAAGATGCCTGGAACACTAGCTTAAATAAGGAACTCAATTATAACTTTGCCGAGTAAGATATAATGTCCTTTAAAACAACAATAATAGTATTTTTGAGAGAACTTTTAAAATGCTTTAAAAGTTTTCACAATGAGAGGCAGATAAAAATTCAAAAATGCCAAAGCCCACAACATACCTTCTGAAAGGCAGTTGACAAAATGACTCTGATTAGTGTAAGGCTGAAGGCAGGTAGAAACCTTTTGCAATAAGCACCTTTATTTGTAGTAAAGGAATACATTTCAATCATTTCAAGATGCTTATGTTCTTTTGGAGCAGACAAGCTCCAAAATGAAAAGAAAACTGAGCAATGGATTAACGGCACTTACAGCAACATAAAGAAGAAGCCTGATAAAGTGGAGCCAGCTCTGGGGAGGATGGGCATCTCTGACAGGTAATAGAAAGATAGAAACCCAAGTAACCGGTAGAGACAGACAAGTTCAGAATGTGAGCACAAGTGTGTGTAGCACAGAGTGCAGCATGTGTGTGTAACATCATTTTGCTAACTTTTAATTATTAGAAAAAAAATATTCTAAAGACTTTATCACTATTAAGATAAATCCAATAATGAAATGTCCTAAAAGAAGTCTGAATAGAAAAATCTCTATTTAAGACCACCAATTACTATGTCGCACTGACCTAGACAGGGGAGGTCCAGGTGTGCAGTGGACTGCACTCATAATGCCAACGACCCTGACCAGGCCAGGAAGAAATACATCTGATGAACTAGCTTTGCGCTTCTCACATGGCCTAAAAGCAGGACATACGTTTGCCTGTAGGTACCCATGAGTACAGTTACACACATGTGTGTATCTCTTCTGCCTGATCTCTATGAGATAAAATGAGGTATCTTTTCCAGGTCAGGAATGTTACTATGTTTCAATTGTTTTCTCAAGGGATACTCAAACAAAGGCGATGTCTTTTGGAGGATACATGTAAAAAAAGGTGTATGTGTCAACAGGTGCTTCCTGTCCTGTCACCAGCATCACCAAGAATGGCCATGCACATCTGTGTGCACAGAACAAATATTTCACTGAAGTCAAAAGGCTCCCTGATTGGTTACTAGCGAGTGGCTGGGGTGAAGGGGGAATAGCTGCTGAAGAGATCATTGACTGTGGAAAGGTGGGAGAGCAGGACTGCAGCACCAGGGGAGCACAGAGGGTGAGGGAGGAAGAGGCAAGCCCCTTCTGTGGCTGCATTGAAGTGGGAAGGAGGCCTGCGGTGAACAAACTTCAGATGTGAGGAACAAAAGGGTAGGTTTCCTGGGCCATCACTCTACCTTTTCCTCAGCAGAGAAAACAGTCAGGTCTCAGGCTGCAACCCCGAGGAATTACCTTCAACGGTCTATATTTATTAGTTAGGTTTGTCTTCCAGGTATAAAGGGTAAGTTGTTCATTACTGTGTATAAAACAATTAAACAGAACGGTACTAACAGTCTGTACTCAGGGGAGATTTAGAAGCTTCTGTTCTTTATCATCTAATCTGTACATCAATACAAGCAATAACCAAAACATTAAGTCACTTAATAAAAATTTTAAAATTGTGCTCAATAATCATTAATGTGGCTTAGGTCAATTTACACCCCCCCCTGCCCCCATCCTTTAGATGAATCATTTGGAGGACCGTAGTTCCTAAGCCAATGGTGGATCTGAGGTTGCCAGTTACAGGAGTACTTAGGCGCCCATTGGCACAGCAAGATTCAAAGCCCTGGTAGGCTTCAAAGAAACACTTTTTTTTCCCTCCTTCTAGAACTCTTTGCTTTCTAGTAAAGCTGCAACCACAATGTTCTCTCTCTTAATGCCACCATAAAAAATCAAAACACTTTAAAACAAATTGATGTACTCTTTAATACAGTCATCGCATCATCACAGGGCCCTTGCACCCTGCATGGTGACAACCGTAGGATGCATGCCACACATCTCTTTCTTTGTTGCCTGCTTCAATGCTTAAAGAAAAATTGAGAGAGTGTGTGTGTCTCAATCGAGATATGGCACCTTTGAGTGACAAGACCTAATCAGCTTATCTCGACACTAATAAAGTTGGGGCCTGTGGTGCCGGTCTATGGCCAGCACCAAGTGAACTTTTACTAGCCAGAGCCTCACAGGTCAGGCCTCAGCCTCTGCTCCTCTAAGCTGGTTGAAATCAATTCTTGATGGGGTATTTTCGAGATTTTGGGATATTATAGAGATTTTGATAAATCTCTATAGTCTTCATTCATGATGGCTGTGGAGGCAGTTTAGCTGGATGAACTGCCTCAAGTAATGGCCACAAAATCAGTCTATGATATGTATTTGTGTACATGGAATCAATAAGCTATCTTTTCCAAGCTCTCTGTATGAAGCAGAAAGTCACTTCTTCGGAAGTACTATTTTTCGTTTAAGTGACTTTATTAATGGGATTTTTTTTTTTTTCAATTAAAGGATGACGAGATCCTCTGCTCATTAGGAAACAAACAGATCTGTTTACTAATGTCTGCTGTACAACAGCGTTAGCCTACGAATTCCTTGGGATGGGACTCCGCAGCTGACAGCCTACCCTCTGCTTTCCCTGTGTCTGCCACTCTGATACTCTTGTGAGCCAGACCTGCTCATATTAGACATTTGCTAGATGTCCTGACTGACGGATGGGAATAGAGACCACAAAACTGAGAAACACACACAGGTTGGAGGGAGGGAAGGTCATTACAAAGACATACATGCATTTTCTTCTTTGAGTGAACTTGTAGGTAGTCCTTTCAAACCAAGGGCTTTCCACCTAATTCAAGAGAAAAAAGTGTGATCTTTACTATTTGTTTGTAACTGCTATATAAAATCTAAACTTTACAGGTAAGGTATGAATAAATTATTAAAGCATCGTCTGATTCTTCGATGTATGATGGAGGCCTGTAACAGTACAATGTGCAAGGTGAGGGGCACACACACGAGCGCGCGCACACACACACACACACACACCACACACACACATGATGGACATGTTTACTTTACCTTTCCTACCCAGTTATCTGAAGGGATTGTTGGACTCTTAATAACCCAGCCTTTGGAAACAGAGTTGAGTGTTGGGGAAGCCCTTTGAAATGATAGCAATTGTCTAAGTATGACCACATATAGATATGAATGAATAAATATATCATATATACATGCTGAGATATAGCATGGTCCCCGAAACCATTCAGAAATGCTGCTTTTAGACCACAGTGTGTCTGAAGAGCTGCAATCACCTGTATCAGATGCAGCAATCCTCAACACATTCCCAGATGAAGTCCTCAGAGGTGCAGGAAACCTGCAGCAGCACTTTTCCGCTCTCGCTGCAGTCTTCACGCTGTAACTGCTTTACACAAAATCCACTCCAGTCATATCGCTCTACATTATCGCTACTGCTGAACATCCGAAGATAATTTTGCAATAAAATTTAATTTATAGAGCTTATTTTCCACTAATCTCCAAGCAGAGGAAAAATGAAACTGGCCAAGTCACGCACTCCATGCTATGACCTGAATGGTAATGTTTATTTCTTGAGTAGTAACAATCTAAACATATCAATTTTATCAGATTGAAAGGCTAATATATTTTAAGTGTCAAAACATTATATACTAGGAAAGAAAGTTAAGCAGGCTATTAAGAATATAGAATTTAGTTCAGCAGTAGAGAGTTTGCCTGGCCTACACAAAGCCTGGGCTCTGTCCCCACCAGTACAAAACACAAGACAAAACAAAAACTGAAGTTGCAAGCTCTCCTTTGCCAGGCAGTGGTGGTACACACCTTTAATCCCAGCACTCAAGAGGCAGAGGCAGGTGGATCTCTGAGCAACCCTGGTCTACAGAGTGAATTACAGGACATCCAGGGCTACTCGGAGAAACCTTGAATCAAAACAAAATGAAACAAACACCATGTATGAAAGAATGAAAGACTCTTCAGGTGATAAGGGCCCCTAGGGGAGAGCTTTTCCTCCCTAAGCTATGAAACAAAATGCTTAATTTAAAAACTTGGGACAGACAAACTTATTTTATTCAAATTATTAATATCACAGTATGGTCAATAATATTTTAGATTTTTCAACAAAAATGAAAACCAGTAATGACAAATGGGATTAAGTATCAAGATTCAGTTTTCTGTGTAAAATGATTGCCAGGTTTATAATCCACTGAGCTCATTATTGCTTTCAACTTTAAAATTCAAATGTATAGATTCCATTCAAAGTTTGGAGAACAAATTGCTACTAGGTTTATCTCAACAGGCTATCTGCCTTCTGTTGATTGCTCGTGTTTTATAAAGCATCCATCTCTAAGTATGGTCTCCATGAAAATGACCTTAATTTCATTTAATAACAAACAAAGCAATCCAATTATTCAAGACTGAAATTGTGCTCTTTCTCCAATGTTATAGAATATCTAAAGAATTCCTGTGAAAATTCAAGTTTTTTACCAAACTCATTGCATAATTAAAAATGTATGCTGCTTAATGAATTGTGATTATTAGTACTTTTTACTGGACTGAATGACCACACCTTTCTGGACCAGATTTAGATCTTTCTACCTTTTTTCAAAGTTGTTTCACAATAAGGCCAAACTGATACTGAATCATTTACAAGGTCTTTAGAGTTGAAATATCAGTCATGTATGAACAGAACTTCTGTTCTGACATTTGAATTCTGGCACTAGGCAATTCTAAGACATTTCAAGTTATGTAAAAATTGACATTTCCATGTTAATACACAAAACAATGATTTGAAAAGGACTGCTCAACCAATGCATACAACTTAGATACTTAATAAAACTTTACACACAGAAGCCGCTAAGATGTTCCCCCAAGGACTTTCTGTTTACATGCTTATTCTCATCAAAAATATGTGCTATCCACTTCTCTACATCTTTGCTACATTTACAGGCAAGAACAAAGCATCATTAATCCCTCTTCAGACCACACATTTAAATTAACTTTGGTTTTGACATATAGTTGGACTATCTTTAAATGGTTTTTAGAATGTTAATTATGAAATTAAATAAAATTCATGAATAGCCTGAATCTCAGCCAGCTATGAGTTTGTAAGAAACTATGATAAATGACCTCCTTGTACAACAGCCATTTCTTTAGGCCCCCAAAGGAAAATGTTGACCTAGACAGGGTAAGCTCCCACAGAAACAGAAGACTTTGTAAAAGATGCTGAAATAGGAAAAATAAGGGACATTTTAGAAGCCTCCAGTTGATGAGCAAGCACTGGCTTTTGTTTGAGGCCAACAAGAGGTCTTTATCGACCACAAAAGTTAATACCTAGCAAGGTCAATACAAGACCTCAACTGTTGACAATTCTACTGGGGAACTGCCTTGCATCTCCACAGACATACTGTGGAGATGGACGCACTGCATTTGGAGAAACCAATAAATCATCACCATAGAATGCTTCAAAGAAACAGGGCCAAGAAGTTACCAATGTAGAGGAGGTTTGTAACAACCTGGTCCTGTAGTTAGAGACACTTACCCTCAGGTACACAGCCCAGAACTATGAGTTGGGACATTCACCACAGAGAAGCAAAATAATAACTCACACTGACAAATGGAGTCTCTGTGCTGTGTGTGCAGCTAAGAGGCTGTGATAAGCAATAATTCTCCAAGAGTAGGTTTTTTGGGCACTATTCAAGTTCTGTGTGTATTTGTATATGTTTGTACATGTGTATGTGTGTGAGTACACACATGCATCTATGTGTATCATCCATGTGGCAGCCAGAGACAACCTTAGGTGACATTCCCAGAAATGTCACCCACTTTTCTCTCTCTTCTTTTTTGAAACGACAGGTCTCTTCCTGGCCAGGAACTCTTGGAGTAGGCTAGGCTGGCAGGCCAGAGAGACTCAGGGATCTGTCTCTACTTCTTTACTGCTAAGATTACAAATGCATACTACCACACGTGGCTTTTGGGGGTAGGTTCTGTATATTGGATTTAGGTCTTTCTTCTTGTGAAATAAGCACTTCACCGACCATCCTTACTTACCCCCTAGCTCCTGGAACATTTTTTATTAACTGAAATCAATATGGTATTACTGTTTCCTTAGTTTTAAACTTAAGTCCTTTTTCTGTTTCAGGATCTCATCAAGAGTAACATATTATTTTTAGTTAGCATGTCTAAAGTTCCCCTTTGTACAGTTTGCAATGTACTTCACACATGCCTTAGAAATGGAATATGTAAATGTGCAGAGTTTAATCTATTGTCAACAGTTAGACAAAAATACATGCAGAAGAATTATCTTTTGTTACAGATCTAAGGAATATAAATTTATTTGAGAAGTGAATAAATAGAAGTGCCTGGTAGAAAAGAAAGTAAACAAGATTGGATGTCTTAATGCATATATTATATGTTGATATACACATCAGGTATTAAAGTCTTGTTTGTCACAAACGCTAGAAAAATTCCAACCACACGTATGGCCTGTCATCCATCTACCCACCCCTTCCCCACTGTACTCCACGTAGTCGGGTGTTAACCGCTTACAAGGCAGTGAAGTAAGCAAGAAATAAGACAGCGTGGCTGGGGCTCAGCTCCCCTCAATTCGTTCTCCCTGTTATTACATAATAATAAAATGTGAGAACATGGTCTTCCCTACACTGCTTCCTTCTTTGGACACCATTATCCCATGCAGCCATTGCCACTGGGTTCCAGGCAGAACCTATGTGGAACTTAAAGGATAGGTATCTTCCTTTGTTTTCTTGGTTTTGCTGTTGGCCAAACGTAGAGGACTCTATAACGTAGGGAGGGGTAGAGCCTCAGGAGGAGAAACTTGAGTTCCTGAACTACTACATGGAAGGCTGTCTACCCACCTGGAACACTTGCTTTGGACTTTTCCAAGAGAGAAACAAGCATCAGTGTGACAAGCCACTGTGAGAACTGCAGTCTATTTGTCGTGGTCAGCCATGAAAGTGGGAAATGCTGACTGAGCACCTGTGCTGGCTGTCTCTGGTTTACCTTCTCCACTGGCAACAACAGCCTGCACATACGGGACCTATGAAGCTGATTTACTACACACCAGGAAAGAACCAGGAAGGTTAAGGGAATTGCTCCATCTTGGCTATTAAGTGGTAAGGCTATCGATTGAACCTGTGTCTGTCTAGCTGCAATGCTCAGCGCACCCTCTACCTTGTTCCAGAGTAGGTGATATAAGCTGACATGTGGAGGTGAGCCCACACTTCCTGCACATCCACCTTTCATCCTCAAAGGAGAGTGAAAACAGCCCACGTGCTTGCCTTCCTTCTGATGTGGAAGACATGGGACTCCCAACTTACAGGAGGCAGGCACGAGGCGATTAGCTTGTCTGATGTTGTTAGCATTTTTCAGATCAAGATGACGCTATACACAATTTTGTAAGAGAGATACACTGCCCCTTTGTAACCCGCTGATAATCTTACAGTGCTTAATTTGAGCAGAGTCTGGCAACTTTTGGAGGGCACAAAAAAGCTGCTGCTGCACGAGGTTCACACTTCACAAAGGGAGAGCAGAAAGACGTGCTTGTTCTCCCAACTGTGCAGATTTAAAGAAGTAGATGAGGTGTGCATTCTAAGGAAGGACCGTGCACACAGCAATAAAGATGAGGTCCACTGTAGTAGGGAAAAGGGGAGCACAGCTGGCGGGCAATGTGAGGAAGGCGGGAAGACATTGGGCCATCTCCACACTTACCTTTTAGAGACCGTGTTGTGGCTTTTCTGAAAGTCTCTTTTTCATATTAACAAAGTCACTCCAGACAGTTTCTTTAACTTGACCACATGAAGACTTTGAATGACTTTGTAAGAGTCTTCTGATAACCAACTGTAGTCAGAAAAACCAGCGTCCCTTCTGTACCTGCGCAGACTTCTTAGGGCAGAGTAGGCTGTTCGTTTGATTTTATGTTTTTTCCGGGGGTGTGTGTGTGCTTGTTTTAATGACAGGTCATTATCATCAAGAGATCTGCGCAGAACACTGACCATTATAGACCATTCAGACAGGCTGATGAGAGGGAAACAAAATGGAAGGCTACCCCCCACGAAGCTCAAGCTAACAGCTGTTGGGGAAGTAGTTAAGAATCAGTCAGCTCAATCTGAGCCAATAATTTCCACTTCAGATAAGTTAATCTGTTGACCAACATCATGACAAGATGGAGTAACTGCATGCTGATGGGGGTTTGGCGCCTTCTGTATCCCCATGGGTACTTGGGGAGTTTCCTAACAGGCTTTGTACTTTCAGTCCCCAAGACAGAGCCAGGGGCTGCTCCTTCCAGGAAGACAGATCAACTTCCCTTCAGTGGGGCGAGTTTCTCCTCTATTTCACTTCCAGGTATAAATGTGGCTGACAGCATTAACTTACCCAGTGGGTGTCCAACGAACTCCACTAAAATTTCTTAAGGGATCCAAACTGCTAAACAAGTCCCCACAGTGGTCTGTTTAAGTGTGTATGTGGCCAGTAAGAAACTTTAAAAATGGATGAGAAAGATTAGCTGGACCCTGAAGATGGTTTCTGAATGCAGATCTGGAAGCTCCCACTGTATACCAGGACACTGGACAGTGAAAGCAGAAAACCAGGAGTGTGGGAGGAGAGGTCAGAACTGATTGCCCAGCAAGGGGCAGCCTCTAAAGGCTGGCTTCCTTGTCTGCTTCTAGGGTAGTTTCCTCCTGTCTTTAAATAAATAGGTATTTATTTAACTATAACTTAGAATTTATATCTTGAGACACAAAAGGGCAACACAGTGGCATTCATGAAAGTGGGCCCAACAGGACAGCCTCTTTGATAAGGGCTTTCCTTGGAAAGATGTATCCTTCGATAAAAAATATATATATTTTTTAATGTTAACTTTGTTCTTCTGTGGCAACGTTGGAAAACACTGTAGCCCGACAGGAAATACAGACGAAAGCTTCAAATGTAGAGCACACACACACAAACCATTTTTTAAGCTCACGCCCATCAAGTTCTCCGCTCCCTGGAAGCATACACAAAGTCTCAGACCAATGCCAACCCACGCTGTGTAAACTCTGAAGCGCCCACCTCAAAAAAATTCTGTTAATACATAAACACAGCTGAAAAGAAAATGTCTGGGCACTAGAAGTCAAACTCAAAGGAGAAGAAACCTGATTTTAAAAAAGAAAACCCTATAAAAAGTTATGTAAGACTGCGCAACCAGGCAGTCGCTTAACAACCCTTGCCTTGCATCTGAAAGCAAATCGGCATGGCCACCATCTGCCTTGCTTGTCACTCTTTTTCTCAGCTCACAGAGACACATGGAATAAGGACGGCTTCATGTGTACCTTACAAACCAGCTGGGAAAGTGATAGGCATTATGGGATAGGGTACCTTTAAAAATGAGTATAGTTCTTTTGAATGGATTACAAATGAATGCTATGAATTCTCCTGGATCACCCAACAAGAAGGCTCTCCAAAGAGGGTTCAAATGACATCCTTTTTTCTACCATTATGAAGCTCTCCAATATCCCTGAGAATGGTATACAGTAAATCTAAGTACAGGTTAGCTGTACTTAGATTTAATACTCATTTAGGGCCTCGCCCCAAATGAAAACCTCCTCAGTCCTTCCCTGGCAGGTCGCAGCTCTTAAGACACATAAGACTTTAGCAGTTGGTAATTATTAAGTCAGTGGTTAATACAAATTTTAAAATGACTTTTTTGTTTGGTCGGTTTTACAATTGGGTAGACTTGTAAGAACTTACAAGATAATGATGAGCGACGTGCTTCTCACATTCAGGAAGAAAAATACTATCCTGCAGAAATGTCCTCCAGGTTCTGAAAACACCCTGCCTTCCACAGGAACGGACAGAGGACCGTTCTCTACAGATAACTTTCTGCATCGGCGGTTTATTTTCCTTTCCATAGAAAACAATTGCTCTAAAATACACATAGCCGGACAGAACAAATCGCGAATGACACCTAGTTGTGGGGTCCTATTCTCTGTTCTTACCTGACAGAATAGCAAAGTATTAGTGTGTTACTTCTGCAATAATTTGGACATGACCAACCAGTGGCTTTCTGCACTTAAACCAAAGGAGCTAGGCCAATAATTGGAACCAGTGGTTGTAGATGTAGTACCCTCTACTCAAACAAGCCAGGGCTGCAATGCCAGATGTGTCTCGTGTCCCTGTGAGTTTTGATGAATGAGAAATACAGCATTTCCCTTTACATCTCCTCTTACCAACATGAGGGAACATCGGAGACCTCCCTTTAGCAGGCAACAGCAAGTCTGTGGGCAGGATAACACAGCTCTGGTTCTAAAGTCCCAGGTCTTACCAAAGGCCTTGTCAGTGTGTTATGGGCTAGGGGAATAGCCACATGCTGGACTTCCTGAAGGACAGACTGGTTTTGCTACTAGCTACATTAAGGTCTACTAAAAAAGGTCTCATTTATTGTTCTCTATCAGTATGTTTTACTTTACCAATAATCTTTTATGTACCCACTGAACATACTTAATGGTTTACTAAAAAAATTTTTTTCAATTTACTTATTTTCAGGAGTATATGCCATAGCGAGCATACTGGGGACAGAAGATAATTTGTGGAAGTCAGTTCTTTCTCTCTACCATGTGGGTTCTGGGAGGTAAATGAGATCCCCAGTGTGGTGCCAATTGCCTTTATCCACTGAAACAACTCTTGGCCCCCATTTGATGATTTATATTTTTGAGTGAAACCATCCCATTGTGTACACACACACACACACACACACACACACACACACACACCAATAAACAACTCAAAATATTTCCTCAAGGGGAGATTGAGGTGAGAAAAGAAGGAGAAGGAGAATACGTGGAAGAGGTAGGAAACATTGGTAAATGTGGAAGAAAACATCGACAAAGAAAGCAGCTTTAAGTAGGGTAAACGTTGCGTCGTCTAAGTAAGTATTTCTGAAACTGGGTGCACTTGCTATATGAGCTTACATGGCTTGATTAGAGCAGTTAGCAGTGATGCAAGCTCAAATCCAAGAAGATGGGTAGCAGTATTGGACTTAGGCCCTTGCATCTTCCCTAGGAAACCCCACAAAAGTCTGAGGGAGAACCCAGGAGCTGCCCAGCCATGGCTTTCAGATGACGACACAAGGAAATGATGCTGCTCTGTTGTCACTGTCGCAGAATGCCCAAGGCAACCGCCCTGTAAGGAAACAAGGTTATTCCTGGCACATGGCTGCAGTCCACAGCTGCCAGTAGCCAGGAAGAGCATCATGGCAGGAGTATGACAAAACACTGTTCTCTCATGGTGGTGAGGAAGGAGAGAGAAAGGAATTATCATCTCAGAAATAAATAAATAAAACAAACAAAAAGCAACACCCTCCAAGCCACAGGCCACATCCGCAGTACCTACCTTCCTCTTACTGGACTCTGCCCTGAAACAGCAGCTCTCGAAAGCTATGGCCCGCTGTTTTATTTAAAGCGCTGTGTGGATACCAATACTGGCTGCTGCTTCTGTGAAATCTCTTTAAAGAGAGATAGATAAGAAACTTATCTTTTAAAAACTGTAGCATAGATAAATTACCCCATTCTCACTAAAATGCTATAATCTAGGAATGGTTTCCAGAAAGGAAAAATACCGCATATGTTTCCATATTTGGCCAAGTCTAACAAGATAAATGATTTCAAGCTTTGCATCTATAAGAGCAAAAATGATTTGAACGCATCACATAAATCAGGCCAGTAGAAGCAGATTCTGGAGAATGCCTGATGCTTACAGCCAGATAAATACAATAAAAGTACAAAGGCCTTAAAACTGCAACAAAGGCCGTGGTCTTCCTCCCTCCCTTCCCCTCTGTCTGTCTGTCTGTCCTTCCTTCCCTTTTGTTTGTCTGTGTATCCCTGGATGTCCTGGAACTTGCTCTGTAGACCAGGCTGGCCTTGAACTCATAGAGACCCAACTGACTCTGCTTTCTGAGTGCTGGGATTAAAGGTGTGCACCACCACTGCCTGGCTAGGGTTTCATTTTTTTTCAAAGGAGGTGATCTTCGGACGAGAATCAGGGTGCCAAGGAAGGCTCGATCAGAAGTATGACAATTCGACGGGGCCAACTCTGTAACAAAATTTGGGTAGAAAAAACCCTTTTTTTTATGTAACTAAGTTTCCAGTGTGTAGCACTGGATGGCTGTATTCTTACACATACAGGCAGGAGGAGGACTTGGGGTTACTGGTTAAATTAGCAGCAGTTCCACTTCCTGAACAGTTTTCCTACAGATGGTAAAATACACAGCTTCCATGTAAGAGTGCCCTCCTATCCAGTGCCACCAACAGTTAGATCAACACATTCTGGGGCATTTATCATGCCATAGGGAATGTATGTGTTAACTATTCATCGCTATCTGCCACATTCTTCCATGTATATATTTTAGGTGTGATCATTTTATATGCATGAATGTATATACATCACGTGTACATCTGGTGCCCATGGAGGTTAAAAGAAGGTGTCATATCCCCTGAAACTAGAGTTGCAGATGACTGACAGCCAGCATGTGAGTGGCTGGGCACCAAACCCAGGGCCTCTGCAGAAGCAACTAGTGTTCTAACCACTGAGAATCTCTCCAGCCTGAGACCTGCCAAGTTTTTGTAAATATGTTTTGATAAAGACACATATACATGAGAGTCTATGAAGCTTTGTCTAGTTCCAGAAAATATTAAATGTTGACACTATAGTCATCTCACAGAGCTTGAATGTCAACATGGACCATGGCTAAGCACACTGAAGTGCCCACCTCCATCTAGCAGTGAACCTGAGGGGATCCAGGAGCTTGTTTCTAACAACATTGCAAGGGACGCCAAGAATGCTGGTCTTGAACAACACTGGGCAGTAAAACCTGGATGTGTTTCCTCTTTAGGTCAATGAGATATTAATTAAGGAGCAATACATACTTACACTTAGAATCTTCCAGGTGAAGAATTACGAGGGAGGAAAGTGCTGTTTTTGTGGGTGATTTCCCTAACTCTTCTCTCTAGAGATGTCACCATAGTCTGTGTCTCACAAGCACGTCAACAATCCACCAACATCTTACCAACGATTCGATCTCCAGCCAAGATCGATCACAAATATCTATCACTTCCAGCTTAACAGACTGGCCACTGTTTGAGTAATGATTATCAAATCCCATTTGTTCAGAGAGGTTCTTAAGGAAGAATAATCAAGAATCCATGCCAGGTTACTAAAACCCATTATATAAATGTATGAAACTGAAAGAAAATAGTTTTTAGATCACTAAGATTCCAGCTTCTTGTTTCTGAAAGCCTTTTAGAATGGCTTGTAATTTTTCTGGTATGATTTTAATTAACCAAAGGAAAAATTCTAGACTGATACAGTAAGATTCCTGATCTCTCTTTGGCTTCCCTCTGCTGTCCCTCCACTCCTACATCCCTGTCCTTCACTACTCAGGAGAGGCCACTTGCCTGCTCATGGCCCTCTAAAGGCTTTACCCAGAGTAAAGCCCAGACGCCTTCCAGTCCTATACCCCGCCACAGTCTACACCTCTCACACTCTGCTGGGCCTGTGGGCTGTGTCTGTGTTTACTTCCCACTGTCTGTTCACTCCCAAACAGCACATTTAAGGATGCCCATGATCACTACCACTTCCTTCTGGAGCCATCTGCCCAGACTGTCTTAGGGATAGCATCTCTGGACCACTTAACATTCAGCATACACAGGAGGCCACTTTCAGAAAGCACCCTCTGCTCACATCGCAGCCTGCAGCAGTTCGTCATCACTGTCTGCCTAGAGCACTGAGCCAGTCAGTCGGCAGAGCTTACCTCACCTGACCATATGTGAGACCGCCCACTACACTTATTTGTTAATGTTTAATGGCTAGTTTTACTTGACCTTTCCTCTCACTTATAAACTGCCTGAAAATAAGTGCCTGCCTCTGTTTTCACTACTATATCCTTAACACATGACACAGTTGCAATAGATAATTTTAAAATAAATTATAGGGGAAGGAAATTAATAGATGTGAGAACATGACGTGTTTTGACCTCAACAAATTAAACTGAAAGAAATGTGCACCTGTGAAATCATTCACATCTCAGTGTGGAACCAAATAATCTGGCTTACTGTGCCTAGTTTCATAATGTGGGAAAATGGTATTACCTCTCTGTAACTTTTCTCTTCTACAAACGGGGATGCAAAAAGCTAGAATATAGACTAAAGAGACCACATGGCCTTGTCCCTAGCCCACAGACAGCCCTGGGTGAAGGTCTAGAGTACTCTACTCTCAGGCAAAGGCTGGAAGAAATGCAGTTCCTTCTCAAGAGATCAGTGGCTACTACTTCCCTGCCTCTTGGCTGCAGTGAAATGGAGAGCTGAGCGAGCACAAGTGAGGCTGAGCCTAGACAGTCTTGGTAACTACAGAGAAGAGTGTCAGCACATGGGGCTTGCGGTGCTTCAAGCCGGGCTAAGGCCAGGTCTGCAAATAGCTAACGTCATGAGCTAAGACTTAAGCCAATATTCAGCGCACAGAAATATACAGCTTCAGGACGCTCTGAAGTTGGCCCGTGCCCATGCCGTGAAACAGGAGAGACAGTCATGGGGTCTTAAACAACTTGTTTGCAAATTTCTGTCCTCCAGAAGCTTTCTCTCAGTCTCTTTCCTTTTGTGCTGACTGTGACAGTGTACTATCAATTTGAAAGGGGGAAAAAGTTATAACTGACCATCAACAAAGTGGCTATCACCACAGCTAGAAATCCTACACAGAAATCCTGTTAGTAACTGGAGACGGGCGAGTCATTCTTCTCTTCAAATTCTAGAAGAGGACTTGGAAGTCACACCAAACTGTACCAACCCGATGCTTCATGCAACCAGCATCATATTTAGTCCTTCATGACTACTTCCGAAACAGCTTACGGATGTGTGTGCTAACGGTCTTTCTTGATGTCAAGTCTTACATTGGAATGACCTAGTATCAGCTGGGTTGTGCGTGCATGCGAGAGAGAGAGAGAGAGAGAGAGAGAGAGAGAGAGAGAGAGTGTGTGTGTGTGTGTGTGTGTGTGTAGGCCAGAAGATAACCTTGGATGTTGTTCTACACAGTACCATCTTACTTTCTTTTTTGAGGCAAGGTCTCTCATCGGCTAGTCAGTAAGCTAAGCTGGCAAGCCAGCAAGCCCCAAAGATCCCCCAGTCTCCACCACTCAAATACTGGACTAAAAGTATGTGCCATGACACCATTTCGGTTTTGTTTTGTTTTGTTTTAACACAGGTTAAGGGCCTTTGTTTGCAAGACAAGCACTTTACTAACAGAGCTTTTTAATGTAACAAATTATCAAATTCAACTTGGCCTGTCCCTTCTTTATCAACTTCAACTAACTTATAACTTGGTCAGTTACTGACAAGAGAACGGGATCCAGGGACGTAACTTGATGACCGTTAAACTCAGTGCCTACCCGGGTGTAAGTGATAAAGTAATCATTCCCTGTGAGCATGTGCCCTCTGCTCAGTGACTGCTCGAGAAGAGACAACATTCAAGAATAACTTAAAAAGGTCAACAGTGATGCAAGAGCTTTTAAGGATGAATGTTATGATTTGTTAGGAAGCAACTAGAGGTTAAGAACACATGCTCTAATCTAGGCACCCTTCCTAGACAGCATTCTTTTTAGGGTCGTCTCAATAATCACCATCAAATTAACAAACAGAAAAGTTACATTTTCTGTTAAAACTTTTGCCAATTATCTTGAATGTTAACTTTTTTTTTTTTAATTGATGGCCATCTGTTGAAACGATAAATATTTTATAGCACTATCTTGTTTCTGTGCACTTAGATAGAAGGGATCTTATTTTCCTTCCTAACATCTTATGAAATAGAGTCTAGTGTCAAGTGTCCATCTGGCAAGTATGAGAACACACACAGATTGGGGACCTGGTTCTCAGGGCTGCACAGCTGACCAATGACAGATCAAGAGTTGATCTTCTCCCTCCAACTCATTCTCAACATTGGGCAATAGTTCCTAGATTACTCTGCTCAAATAAAATGTCAAAAGTATTCCAGAGAAGGCGAGAGCAATGGGGACTGCTGCTCTTCCAGAGGACATGGGTTCATTTCCCAGCAACCACATGGTGGCTCACAACCACCTGTATCTCTGGTTCTAGAGGCACCAGCATGCCCTCAGTGAGCGCACAGACACACATTCAGGGAACAGGCTCATACACATAAAATAAAAACAATGAAAAAATATGTCCAAAGCCCCAAACAAGGTTGCCACATTCACTGTTTTTCAAGTAAAGAAACAGATCAAACTTGTGTCTACTACTACTATCACATCATTAAACTGTCCATGTTTGTCTGACCTCATACAAAACTGTCATTTTAGACAAAATGCCATTCTTAAATTGATAAAATATGCATTATGGAAAGCTATTATATTCTACTTATGCTCTAACTTTTTCAAAACCCCTCTAAATGTGGCGCTAACTCCAGGCTAAGGCAGCTCTTGGGAAGCACACACACCTGGGTACTGCTTTAAGAGTCAGTTAGCTCTGTCCTGTCTTCTCTCCCTTGCACTTCATCATTTGGAAACCACTGAGTGTTAATTAAGTTTTTCCTCTTGTACGGGGGAATGTAGCTTGGTGGTAGAGTATCTGGCTACCATGCATCAGAGCCTGGATTTTATCTTCAACATCGGGGGGGGGGGGGGGGGGTTTGGCAGGCAAGACCTGAGTTGGTAAGAGTGCTTGTCTAGTATGCACAAATCCTTGAGTTCAATCTCAAGTATGGTAGCACAAAGTGTAACTGTGACCCCTGAGAAGTGGAGGCTGGAAGGATCCCAAGTTCAAGGCTATTCCTAGCTAAATAGTGAGTTTTAGGCCAGCCTGGACTATATGAGATCCTCTCTGAAAAACTGCTCTATTCCCTTTCAAATGTTTTTCTTCTTCCATCTATAATTAAATGATGAGATTTAAAATTCATATATGGTCAGAACACAAAGCTGTTGACATGACTACAGTGAGGACCGGCAGACTCAGGAAACGTAAGCGGCACAGTACCTACCACAGCGCACTGTGAAAGCAGGCAAGTCACTTCTCCTTTCCTGCTCTACTTTCTAACATACTCAAGTAAATGAATCAGCAAGCTGATGCTTGTCCAAGCGCAGGCTGGGGAGCATCTGTCCTAAATCTCACTTGTGTTCCTCCTCTCAGACCTAATTCTGTAGTCTGCCCAGAGTTCCCAAGCTTTGTGACATACCCGCCTTTAATTTTATAGCCTGCTATGGTCTTCTCAGCACTGTGCGCCTCGTACATCAGAAGAAACAACTATCAGCTCCCATGCTGCCATGACCATGGTCAATGCACAGTCTTCTCAAATGGTCGTATTCTTTGATGACCCTTCAGTATGGGGAAAGAGCCACATAGATAGTGAAGTGAGAGGCTGAGATGGCCACCAAAGGCCTAGCCAATCAAGACCCTGAGGTCGCTGACACAGTAAGACTACCTCCATGTTCACGCCCAAGGCAAGCCCAGGGAGGTTCATCAGTGGATGCTGGACAAGGAGGCCCTCTTTAATCAACATAAAGTTCAGTGGAGACAGTAGGAACTATCCGGATAGCACACTCCCTTTCTGTTCCTTGAAAGCATACAGATTTCACACAACAACAAAGACTTCTTATAAGATAATCATGAACCATCAAATGGCTACACAATAACAATACACACATTTCTACATGTATTTTACAGCATATAAAATACTTTAACATAAATATGCTATTATCTTAAGAATTCTGAGATGTGTGCTTTACTTCTATTTCATTGAAGAATGAAGAGGCTCAGGGAAGTGAAACGATTCTCTTGGTGTCAGAGAAATAGGAGAACTGGAAGGTGGTTCCTTCCACTGGTCATGTACCTCCCAAGAGTCTGCTCTAAAGGTGAGCTCCAAACCAAAGGGACCCTATCAGGGCAAACAGTCTGCCTGTCAGTAGCTTCAGAAAAGCAGCAGTGCACACTGGTAAAAGCTGGGAGCATGGCGGTCTTCCTCAGCTTCCTCAGCATTAATAAATGTACAGTCTCCTCCTTTGGTTCCTTAGGATGTAGCACACAAACCAACCGATTCAGGGTGATCATGGAGCAGAGCAAACACACTGGTCATTCAGAAAAGCTGGTACTTGCAAACACTTTTATTATACTCACTCTTCAGACAGTAGATGTTTAGTACTGTTAGACACTAAATTAAATGTTTGCAGGAAAATTCTGTTAATCACATTGTTTGTAGTTTATACACTGGGCAAGAACAATTTAAAATATACAAAAGACATTATTTATAATTTGTAGTTTAGAAAACAAAAAGTATAGTTGAAAAATAAGAAACTCATAAAAACCAGGGTATCAATTATGCCTATTGTTTAAAAACACTCATTGCATGAAATACACACACACAAACACACATACACACACATACACACACATATACACACACACACACACACACACACACACACACACACCCCACACACACACACACACACACACCAACACCACCACACACACACACACACACACCACACACACATATACATACATACACCACACACACACACATACACCACACACACACACACACACACATACACCACACACACACACACACACACCCCCCACACACACATACACACACACATACACACACCACACACACACACATACACCACACACACACACACATACACCACACACACACACACACACATACACCACACACACACACACACACACACACACACACACACACCCTCTGTTTAATTTGAGTAGACTAGCCTTAGAAAAATTAGGTTGGTCTTCTTTACATTATAACTACTGTTAGTTCAAACCGAAAGTTTGAATAGTATGTAACCATGAATATTAACTTTGATGTTCTATAGATATTTTCATATGGGGTCAGAGGTTCTGTGTGTGGCTTTTATAAGACAGAGTCATTTAAGGGGCCAATTCCAACACTGAGAAAAACAAGGGAAGTAAACTAGGTGTTGTTACATCTTTGTCCTCAGTTCCTATCATTTAGAATGATTAAAATGTTAATTTTTACACGTGTGACTAAAACCCAAGCCACAAACAAGGGAGACTCTCCATCATTGCGGGTGGGTAAACTGACAACGTGTAACTGCACATTAAGACAAATGTAGAATTTAGACAAAGTATCCAGTCTGCTTTCGATGTAGACTTTCAAACCTCAGGAAGGTTTTCAGTAGATGTCATGCCTTTTAACTTGAAAAAAGATAAGCGCAAATAAGCTCCCAATTGTCTCCCCAATATGTAAACCACATCTCGGGCTGCTGTCTCTGCTGCTCCTTTGAAGTTCTGCTGAAATGTCATGTGTTGTGAAGACTGCTGTGCATAAGCAAGACAATTTGCTCACTTTCAGAATTCTTACCGGTCTCCACCGCTATCTGGTATCCAGCCTCTAGTCTCCGAGACGACCTTTCCAGCCTCTCCGTGTTATCCAGCAGATGTGCCCTCTGAAAGGAAGGAGGAGTCAGGAGGATGGTTACAATGTTCTTTTCTGCCTTTTTAAAATATAATGCCTTTGTATGTCTTAACATTAGGGTGTGGAGGGTGTCTACAAGCCATTACAGTTAAATTTTAACAGACAGTTCATCAGAGGAAACACAACAATAGACAGATTTTCAATCAAGCATACATGGACCGTCCACGTGTTTGTTTTTTGTTGTTTGTTGGTCGGTTGGTTGGTTTTTGTTGTTTCTTTTTTTTTTTTTAAGGGGCCCCATGTTGTGAGCAGACACAGCAAATCTTACTCCACAACACTGAGAAATGCATGGAGACCTGAGCCAACTGGATCTTTCCTATTTTAACACAGAGGAGACACACACACAGTGCCGAGTTCCTTCTCTGTGTTTAGTTTTATAAAATGCAGTCATTTCCAACACTCACTTGGGCCTTTGATTTCTGCAGATCATAATTTCTAAAGGACCGTTTTCTTTTTAAGAGAATGTTTCTTATTTTGGATGTGTAGCAAAATGACACACAGAACAACAGTGCTACTGAGACAGAATATTAAACAGCAGTGTTAGCTCAAAGACAACACAGGACAGCCAGCAAGGCACAGGGAACACATGGGATTTACACGGAGGTGCACAACTGCCAACTCATCTCCAAACATATGATGCTGGGTTTAAAGTAAACTACTGGCACATAGTGTTTTGGACTACAAACTAAAATCAGAATCAATCCTTAGAAATAAAAGTATATACAGCTCTTTAATAGTACATCTAATGGGCAAATTAGAAAACGACCCTAACATTCTAAACATTCCTGTCTACATTGAGACTCTGTAAGTATTTCTGATCCCACAATAGATATACTCAGGCTACCAAAATATATTCACAGGCTGGCCATGTCTATGGATGAAGGCATATGTATGTGGTACACATGTACAGATGCTTACTTAGAAATATATGACCATGTGTGCCTGTATATTTGGAGGTGGGGCTGCTTATGTATTTGTATAAATTAGTATCTTTTGCCCTCAAATCAATGTTGGTCAAAGAGAAAGGAAGCATGCAACCACAACTCTACAACTTTGTGTGGTTGACAGATGTCACTTAAAATTGAAGCAATGCTTTCCGGTAATAATAAAAAAGGAGGTGCCACATGCATTATGTGAGTGGCTGCCGAGTGCAATGATGTACCTTGCTCTAATGAGCCCCCATGGATCTTGGAGATGCAAGCTGTATTGACATGCACACTTAAGCTAATACACCTAGACCAGTGCCTCCAAGGTCTAGCAGCCAGGGATGCTGACAGAATATCTCGCTTCCATCTTCAAAGAAAGGAAGTGATTAGTATGTTATCATTACCATTCAAAACGTGATTTCCTTATTCCCTCCCGGCATAGGTGACACATCTGAGATGCGGCCAGACGTTAGAGGCAGCTAAAGCCACATCAAAGCTTTCCTTGAAAAATTTTTTTGGGGGAAGAGTAGGGGGGAATCATTAAAACAATGCTTTTAGAACAGAGAAAAAGGACCTGATGTGAAGGTCAGGAAGCAGCAAGAGCAGCTACAACAATTAATAGAGATGTCTAATATACAGTACAGAAATTAAGAGAAATATTGCCCCTCCTTCTAGAAAATAAATGGAGAAAGGAAGTTAAAAAAGCTTCTTATGTCACAAGAAAAGCAGAATTATGGAAGGCTTGCAACTGAGGGAGCAGAGCAGTGGCACTCTCTGTGCTTGCCATGAGGATTTCAAAACGAAACTTATACTGATACGGCACGCCAAAAATTGTGCCTCTAATTCTGATTCTCCTTCCATACAGGTTCTGGGAGGGAAGACACGATTTTCTCTCCTCTCAATATTGTTTTCTACCTAAACAAAGGACATCAAACTGGTTAATTCTCTAAAAAATATCAATCCAACCTGAGAAAGCAAGAGTAACTCTAAATTTTAATCCACACAAAGACAATTTGGGGCTTGTTTTCATGTTGTATGAAATCCTAAATTCAAAGATGATATTTAGCTTAATAGAGATTTTTAAAAAATCATGCACCATACTGGAATTGGATCTTCCTCTATGTGAGTCATATGATGGAAAAATAAAAGCTACACGTGTGAAGAATAAAGTACGGATAAGAAACAAGCCGGGGGATTCTAGAGCTAAACAGGAAAACAACATGCCACAAGGGCATCAGACACAGCACACTCTGCGCTAAGCAGTGGGAGCAACTGCTTCTTCCCGAGTGTTTCATTTTTTCAGAGAAGATCCGCACCCAAGAGGAGGATCAGCTTACAGGCAGCTTCCCAGCAGGGTTTCCCTTCACATTTTGAAACTTCTTCACTAAAGTCAAACTAAAATCAAGTTCTCGGAACAGCTGCGCTATTTACATTGTTCCCTCAGCTGTGCGTTGCCCGGCCGTCCTTTAAATGAAAGGCGATCCACTACAGCGGCGCACAGGCTTTCAACCTGCCCCACTCTCCATCCCAAACTCTTTCTCTCACCCTCTTCTTGGCCCTTTTCAAAGGAGGTGAGTGAAGCTGCACAGGAGCTTCAGACGGAGCTCAGCTTGTGTGAGGAGCTGGGCAAAGTAGAAAGACCGGCTGCAGGGTTCCAACAGCTCCGCACAGCCAACGCCAGATCGCTACAGCCCTGCCTCTAAGCATACCCTGAAGAGAGCATTCCGAGGAAGGACGGGCACACTGAATTTCCAAACACAACAAAACACCGTGTCCTCAAATAGGTTCTTGTCTTTTTAAAAGAGGTGCAAGTAAAAATTGAGGTAACATTCACTGTATGAGTACAAACAGACCCTGACTGGGAGAAGAGCCCTTCTGAGCCATCGGCACGCAAGCTCAGTTGCATCACCAAATCCATAAATATTTGTGCTACACCCAAATCAAAGACACAGACAATACAATTCCTGAAATTCTCATTCTATCATCAAATGATCTGATTCTCCTGATAGTAATTCTATCACAGTACAGCTTCAGAAATATCTACTACAGCACTGAAATTGGTACAACTGCTGACAAAGAAAAATAAGAGAAATTATCAAGCAATAATATATAACACGAGATATGGGGATACAATTTTCAGCTTTTTTGCATGAAGAACTCCTAGGATCCCGCACCACAGCTGAACAATGGGACCAAAATTAGCACGGTTCTTCTAACATGCAGGAATTTATCCATCAAATCCCTGCCAATTCATGGACAGGAGCTTTGAGGAGTTTCTTTGCGTGCAGTTTTATGTGTGGGAGTGTGCGCATGTGTGTGTGTGCGTGAGTGCATTCAACCCTATTGTTCATCTCATCAACATCTCGACATTCAAGGTCCTCAGCAAAGGGTAAGGATCTCTAAACACACAGAGCAGGCAAACACACCTCCCAGGGAAGGTAACGCCATCGCTCACTCAGAGAGTAACCAATACTGTAAGGACTTACACTCATTCAGTATGTACATGTACACGCACACTTCCATGGCTATTGCTGTACTCTTTCTTCAGCTTATATGCCATTATCACTTTTGCTGAGCTAAAACATCGTTCCTGCAGGAGAGTTGTTCACCACTGTTCCCCAGCCCAGGGGTCCACACTCCACTCAGCAGACTAGCTGTCCACCATAGAGACCAGCCAGGAAAGCTGTAGTCAATATGCTCAACCAAATGCAGAAGTAATTCAAACTACCGAGGCTGCTGTGAGCAAGAGGACTGTTCAGACGGCAATATAGTCAGCTACTTGGTGTCCTTGTGAGAAAACCAACTCAATGTTACTGAATAAGATGTAATTATCTCTGAAAAAGCGAACCAAAGCGTTTCTGGGCATTTGGACTTTGTGGAAAATGACAACAAACAATCATTTGGCCACAGCGGCTGGTGCTGTGCAGGGACTCATCAGGTCACAGACGACTCTGGAGCAGCGCAGTGGAACTGACTAACACAGAAAAGGAGAACTCATCGGGGGCTGTTTCCTACAGAAAGGCAAATGCTTAACAGTGAAGCACGCTTTGCTGCTCTAGGGTGTTCTTGTACCAGAGCAAGGGCACTTACAGTGTGTGTGTGTTTCCCCATGGTGTTCTATACGGAAACCTGGAATCTAGCAGGTGGAGGAGTTTTCAGTAAAATAAATCAGGATCAGGAAAAAAAAAAAAATGAAGTCATACTAACTTCACTGAGAAACCAACACAAATAAAAGAAAGATGAAGTCAAAGCTCACAGCTCAACACAGCTCTGCACAGTTTTAGGGTATGCCTGTCTTATTCCTCCCCGTTCGGATTCTTTTGGCTTTAAAAAGATTAACTGTCTCTCAGTGTCAACAAGGAACAGTGCCCCCACAACAACTAGAGACAGTTCTAAGAAAACGGTCAGAGGAGACTTCTGAAGTCATAAAGTCAATAGTTTTGTCAAGTGTACATTTCCCTGAAAAAAAAAGCAACACAAGACACTTCAGATTTAGAAAATAAAAATTACAAGAAACAGCTGAACTGAGGAGGAAAAAAAAGCAAGCCAAGAAATACTTACCTCTTCACGTAATTTTATCAACTGCACCATGAATGCACACACACAAAAAGAAGATAAAAAGGGGAGAAATGGCAGGAGAGGAAGATCAGTTATGTGACAGGATACAGAATTAACACTGACAATTCATCTGTTTACATGTTTAGCATTTAAAAATCACAGACAAACACATTAAAAGAACCTAAGCATAGACTACATGTGGAGGTTTTTGAACAAATAAAGATCACTTTCTCACACTGTCACATTAAACAAAGAGAATGGTGTGAAATTCTCTTTTAAAGTACATCTAAGAACCATCAGGAAATAAAGGGGAACGACTTCATAGAAGTCTATATTATAAAAAAAGAAAACAAGTTTACTGCGTCTCTCTTCTAAGAATGCACCATTAGAGAGCATTTGTATAGACAAGATTTCAGGATGTTTCTCTATTCAGAGCCTTGACAACTGATTTCTGATTTTACCAACAAATGAAAATGACCAGCAGCTCACACTCTGGCTCCAGTTAAGTATTTAAAACAACAAAAATAGCCTCCTATTGTTTCCTGGCTAATGCCAGACTTGCACACATGGTAATGCTAAGACTACACTGGGATAACATTCCAGCTGACAATTAACAGCGCACACATAAAGTTCCTATCACAGCAGTTAATGTCAAGATTTGTGTTTTTCTATAACAATACATTACTCACTGAGTGTGTTTTTACTTGAGTTTTTGCTTCTTCATTTTCTAGTTATCTTCATCTTATATTCTAGGGCATATCAAGGAAAGGAATCCTCTTACTGTGTTTGTTCTGTGGTCTGCTTCAGTAAAATCAAATAAAACCCATTCTTTCCACTGAGTTCTCCGATGGCAACATTTTAATGCCTACCTTCTCCTATTTCTATAACCCCATGAACCCATGAAGTCATAAATCTGCCCCATTCTGGGTATGTGTCTGACATCATTCTAAACCACACACTTCACTGCATTGTTGAAACGACTACCACGGCTTCACGATGCTCAGAAAAGAAGCCTGTGCCATAAGACCATAAGCCACATCCTAGGTTTGAGATTTGCATCCTCAGCCATTCAGGACTACAACTGATAATTTTTAAACATCCAAGTGCTGCAACATCTGTTACAACACTTGACATGCAGGCCAATAAATTAAGCAATTGCTTTTGGAAAAAGTGTTTTGAATGGTTCACCATAATTCTCTCGAACAGTATCGTGTTTACCACAGCCCGGAATCTCAACACCTAATGTCTAAGTTTAAGGTGGACAAGTGCACATTTCAGCTTATTCTGTTATTTCATGTTACAGGAAAGCACTTCAAACATAAAAGGAAATTCAAATTGTCATAAAACCTTTACAGAAAGGGTTTAGAAATTATTGTATAGCAACTAGTCTGCACTTAACAAAAGTTCAAAGCAGACACAAAGTTATTGGTTTTAAATATACTCATTCCCTTGCCCACAACCACCCAGCCAGGTGTCTCGTCTTTCCACGTGGCAAGTGACAAATTTGTTCTCTAGATGAAGTTAAAATTTAAACTAATATACCTAGCCTATCACATACTGGAGCCTTTCTCTTTGCCATTTGAATAGCACAGCAGAAAAATGCGAGCAGTAAACCTCAGAGAGAGACCATGTGGGAATTGATCGCAACCTTCTTTTCTTTCTGGGAACCATTCTTCAGTTGACTATGATACTTAAAGGGCCAAAGTTTAAAACTACTTGTCAGCAATGGAGTCCATTGGGGCATGCCACCCTGCCGTAAGCAAGAGTGTTTAAAAATGCTACCCATTTGCTTTTTCAATGGGTTCCAAACAAACAAAAAAAAAGTCCTATCTTGTTTGTGCTGCTTGGCTGCATTCAAGCTCCATGCCGGACGGATCTGTAGCTAAGCTAGGGAACTGGAGGTTTCTAATCTTCATCTTTTTCTCCCCTTAACTTTCTTTCTCTCTTTTTCTGCGGGTGGGGGATGGGGGGTGGGGGATAGGGGGTGGGGGGGTGGTGTTTAGGCAAAGAGTAAAGAATTAAAGTAAACAAAGACGGTGGCTTTTTGAAAATTAACAATGCTTAGACGCCACTAAAAGTAGCTATTTGAACATCTTATCCAGTTGCTAGCTCCATCATAGGCGCCATGAAAGTGTGCAAAACCATCATGTTGGCTTATGATAATCCGCATCTTTTTTGAAACAAAGATTTCTCCCCCTAACCCCACCCGGAATGCAGAATTTGATACAAGAGGTAATCTGTTCCTTTGTGGGCTGAAAAAAATCTGGTTTACGCTGGTTTGAACCAGTGGAATCTCTTGTGGCTAAGCCTTCTGCTGTGCATGGGAGGGTGGGTGTGCATGAGCGCCTCTCCGCGTGTGTGTGTGTGTGTGTGTGTGTGTGTGTCGTGTCATGTGACTCGCAGAACTCCCGATTTTTTTTTTAAAGCTGATAACGCCACTGCCGTCTCTGTCCGCATACAGATAACGAATAAATGCTGAACTCTATTAAACGCCCTTTACACATTATCGTGGGTCGAACACACAATTTTCTGAACTTATGATGACAGTCTATTTATTTTGCTAGAAACCCCCAGCACGAACGAGCAGATTTGTGCCTGGTAATGATCTGCTCTGCCGGGGCTATATGAAATGATACCGACCTTCTTCAGATCTTGCGGAATTAAATTGACCGACTTCACCCCCTGGTCTGCAGCTGAAGTTTGACACACTTTATGCACAGCAAGCCCAAACCGGAACTTAAGAGAACCTTGCATTAAAAAATTAGGCAATCATTATCTGTTAAACATTGCCTTCCCACGAAAACTTCCTCGTGGTGGAGACCATTCTACCTTTATATGGTTTCCTAATCTTCTCTGGAGGATTTTCTCTAAGTCACTGGATCAATATAATTTTGCATATGGCAACTGAGAGTCTATTAGTATCCAAAATAAGAACTTTGGATATCTGTATTTGTCCCCACTGCCAAACTCCAGTCTGAAAGCCAGTGTGGTTTATTCTATAATCTGTGTTTTGTCTATTTTGAGAATGGTTCTCATGAAAGGAAATGAAGTCAAGAACTATTACACTTTCCACTCTAACACTGCATCACTGAATCCAACAGATCAGCTCTAAAAGAAATTAAACACTGCACACTGGAGGGCGGATGAAAAAGACTTGGATACTTGTCCTCTGGAAGCTAGAGACCTCAGCACTTAAAGTGCATAGGAGAATCTGCCCCAGCTCCCACTTTTTTTTCTTTCCTTTCTCTCTCTCTCTCTCTCTCTCTCTCTCTCTCTCTCTCTCTCTCTCTCTCTCTCATCTAGGATGAAGTATATTTAATTAAATAAAATATATATGAATCCAAAAAATATTATTCAGGGAAGTTGATCTAGAATGCAATTTGATGTATGTTGTACTGAGGAGTTAAACACACACTTGAGTAACCCTCAGCTGTAGAAAGAGTGGTACTTCTAACCACGGAAGAAATGTAACTACACCCTCAAAGAAAATTACTCTCATTGACAGCTGGCTAGAAGACTGAAGCTACATGCACCAACATTCAGTTTTAGATGTCTAAGAGAACTCACCATAAACACCACCGAGAGAGAAACTAATTGCTACTGTGTTCATGCGTCCAAAGCTTCACCAGGAAGCCACTGGATAGAGGCGCTGCAGGAGGCGGTGGCCATGAAGTCAGAGCGCTACACATATGAGCCATAACTACTAATACTGTTTATTTTGTTTTCCTCTCTGCTTTTCACTCTGTATATTTAACTGACAGTACATGCTAATTTAAGTGACTATAACTAATTTTGCTTACAGTTGAGCTTTGCGTGTATATTAAAAGGCTGTCATAATTATATGACAGGAAGGCCAGGAAGCCAGCATGTGAACAGTCAGCACAGACATAAGCTTTGCTCTGGGTAGCAGAGATTTTCTTATATGAATTACGGGCCGTCCACTCAGAACGCCTACCTTCCTACCTACATAAAACTGTGTATGAAGAGCCCATTTTAAACCCTCTCTGTAAAGAGAGACCCTCTGCCTTGACTGCTGAGTCAGAATGCCACTGAAGAGAATAAAGTTATTCTCACATTGGAAGCCACTGGTTAAGAGTTTGCTCTGGGAAGAGACATTTAAATCCCTACATTATGACAAAGGACTTCAACACAGAATTTAATGACTTCATCGTGGTATGGAAATTCTGCTCTGCATGGTAACAAATTATCCAAAAAGCTTAGCATGGTCTCTTTGAACTTTCACACCTCATTCCAATTCCAGGCTGAAAAGTTCCCGAGTCATAATCTACCGTTTGCATATTCTCATGACTGTAATTTGCCATGCTGTATTTATTGAAGTGACAGGTCCTTACAGCTAACTTCAGGTTCCCCAAGCACTTTCAGAATTTGTAAGTTTGATTCATATAAGTCCAGGGGAAGTCTCTGCATAATCACTTTAAAGTGACAGAAATATAATTCGAAAAATTCAGGAAGCTTGAGCTCAAATCTATTTTTGTGGAATATTTTTCTTTAGGCATAAAAATCATACCTCTATGCAGGTAAAGCTAATATTTTGGGTGTATAAAATGTCCATTAAGAGAAGTGAACAAGCTTTAGGAAGGATCTGTCAGAGAACTACATCATTACAATACAGAAGCCTGGGTTAGACAGGAACACCTCTTTCCTGCTCCTTCTCCATTAGACAGCAGTCTCAGATGAGGAAAAGTCTACAGCTTTCAAAAGAACTGACATGGGGGTTACACGCACACTTTTGTTGTTGTTGGGTTTTTGTGCTTTGCAAAAATAAGAAAAAGCGTTTTGTTTTTACAGTGGTTAGAGAAGAAAATTGTGATTCATTCATCCAAAAGGCATGAGCAATTCAAATCTGACTTAAGAAGGCAGAGAGCCCTTTCCTCCCACGCTCACACTGTTTAATGGATTATGAGTAAAACCCTGCCCGTGTTGTGTCACCCATTACCTCCGCTCTGCACCACCCCCTGAGCTGTTCTCAGGACTCCATCAGGAAACTTGAAACAAGTCATCTCTGAGCCATGTCTGAACTCAGGCTAATGCCACCCAAATAGTGAAGGAGATGGCCAAAGCTCAGGGCCTGCTTGGTGACTCTTCTGCCATTTTGGGGGTAGCAGGATGGGTGCCTTTGTTACACCAGCTTCTTCCCGGTTACAATGCTCACTTTCAGGTAGCCTGGAATTTAGTACAGTGAATAGAAACTCCTTGAAATAGGAAGACCGTCCTGAAAATGTTAGCATGTTAAATGGACGCACTACATCTTCCTGTCTAATCACAAGTTCATTTCACTTGGTGAGTGGTTCATGCAGGTAGAGAAGCAAACCTGGGGACACCTGCCTTAGTAAATACACTCACTTCTGGCCTATGATGCTCTCTGTCACCCACCAGTCCCCAAGGTTGTGTGAGACCTTTTTTTAAATTCAGTTCTACACCAAGAGTTTTAAAACATTGTTTTTAAAAGTCGTGTCTGTCATACCTGTGTGACACAATGATGTCTGCAGCATTAATTCAAAGACAACAATAGGATGCTAATTAGACTCATGGCACGACTGTGCCATCCAATGAGAAGCGACACACAAGCCACAAGAACCTTTAAGAAGAAATTGTATCAAGTATCTCTTTCTGTATGCAGATCATAAGGTGCAAGAGGGGCTGACCCAACCTCTATTGTTACTGGTCATCTGCCAGAAGCAGGGCGGACCCTCGGCCTGGGTATCCACACAAGTCCCACACTGGGGCTAGCATTTGCATTTTGGTGAATGTATTTTTAAGAATCGACACAATAGCAGTTGGGCTGTGCTGCTGGATTTTGAAAGCTTACTTTCATTTGTTTTGCTGTGAGTGTTGATTTAATTATGCAGTATTCCTATCAAAGCTGCATTGTGTACTTTTTTATTCCTCTTACATGTGTTTGAGGTGAAGACCTTGGCTTTGTCTGCAAACAGCGTGTTTCAAGTTATTTCTTAAGTACTAATAAATAATAAAGAGAAGAGAAGAAAAGAGTTTTTTAAAAGATAGCAGACAGCGCTCACAAGGTAAAGGGTTAAATGTAAGATCTCCGAGAAACATTTTGAAGTTGATTAAGACTCCAGCTTTGCATTAAACAGTATCGCTTCCACATGAGTTGCTGCTAACACTGTTAGGGAGCAGCTTGAGAGCCCAGTGTGCCAGTGACCTCCTCCACCCTCCAGCCACCCACCGGGCCTTCCTCATTAGCATTCTACCTGGTTCTCTGAGGAATTCCCAGCATCCCCTAGGAGCTCATTCCGTACTTCGTCACTGTAGGCGATCCGTGACCTTTTCTATAAAACAAAACAAAAAAAGAAAGAAGCAAGATGAACGTTGGAAAGCAAACGCTAGCACCCAAGCATTACGGTATCAAGGGGAACCACCTCAAACCCTCGGGAGCCCCCTAACGGAAGCCTACCAGCCGGCATACGCAAGCCTAACTCAAATTCCAGAATCCAGGAGCTTAGTTAGTGCAAATCAGAAGTTTGGGTTGTTTGTTTGTTTGTGTGTGTGTGTTTTAAGAAAAGACAATAATAGAAGAAATTTCTGCTTTGTGTTCAAGTTCTATTACTTTTCATAAGTAGCTTAGCATTAATGTATTCTTATGCATATTGTTTGAATAAAACCACTAACCTGGAAAAAATACATAGCTGAATTTTTTAAACTCACAGATTGTAATTAAAACAGAGTGTTTGGGGTCTTCAGTATGAATGCACAATTCACAGCTCTTCTAGGATAACATTCACACCACCAGCTCTACACTGGGTGCCCGGACAAGCACATCTGTATTTCATCGCTGTGATGTGACTATCCAGGAAGAGAAGGGATTGCAAAGCCATGCCCCAGCTAGCAGGAATTCAAATGTCTCCTACTCCTCCACAAATACCGGCCCAAGGAAAAGTAACATGGGTGAGGGAAGGGGGGAACAAACGGGATAAGCGGAGCAGACAGTCAGACAGACACTGGTAAAGGAGATAAAATTTCCAGTTCTAATAACTAAAGGCAGTGCGCTACGAGTCAATATTGGACAATGAAATTGTATTTTTCAAGGACCCTAGCCTCACCTGCACAGCCAGAGGGATGTGGCTGTAAGCAACTCATGAATTATCTAAATGCACACATTTTGGGAAGCTGGGAGATTCTGAAAGTTAGCTGTGAAACTTGAGTCTGGTTATTTGGTCCCAACTGCATCTTCACTATTTAAGGTTGCCATCTCTGTTTCTCAACTAGAAAGTGGAGGCGGGAGGCTTGCATCCTTTCCTGGGCCTCTATCTATAATCTAGCTAGGACTTAAAAGCTCTTTCTTGCTCATCTGTGATCTGGAAAAAGTACAACAGTTTCAAAGGACTACCTGTTACCCATACACAAGAAGCAATAGTAAGATTTCCAACAGATTTTTTACAGTAATCAATGAGCAATGCTGCTTGGTCTCACTTGGCTCATTATACCTTAAAATCATATTATTTAAAGGAACCATAGACAGGAAGAACCTCTGAGTTTCAGATCATTTAACAGGCTAGTCTTTCTCAAGTGAGGGCCTTTTCTGAAGCATAAAACACAGGAAATTATATATTTTACTATTTTCTCAATTCTCCCAAGGGTGGCACATAAAAGAGAATTTGGCTGATTGCATATAATTTAGTTTACTGCTTTTCTGGATGTAATTAGGCAAATGATATGCTGGATCTAGCAGAACCCCGTTTTAAAAGGCTTACTGGAATATAAATAACCACGCACACCACCCAGATACGTGTTTTCGGAAAGCAGTGCAGTATGGTAGAATTCTAGCCGTAACTCGCCCTCAACCGAGCCCACAATCTCTAGGTCCTGGCGCTCAGCTCAGAGTTTCTTCTAGCCTCAAACTATTGCCTCTAGAAAATAACACAGGGCTATAGAATACCCGAGTATGAAGAAGACAGACACCCACCCTGCCTGCCCAGTCTCCCTCTTCAACACTTTTCCTGCCACAACCTTGTCTTAAAATGTAGCAGCTGCAATAGGCCTCTGTAAGAAGGTAAGCAAAAGTGCAGTGGTGTCACAGGAAAAGGACAGATTAGAGACATGCGTCTTGGTGTGCGGTAAGGACATCTATTTGTTATCTCTTAAAAGTTCAGGAGTGGCTCAGCCCGTTCATCTGTGAACTCACCAGCTACTTTCTTACCACAAAGAGCATATGCTTAGCCTGTTTGTCTTGCTGAAGCTACTATGGATTGCCCACTCCTACTGACTTCATACAGAACAGCATACAAAATGCTAAGCTACAAGGTCAGCTTACTTCATGATCTTAGTACAATACTTGGATCACACCACACCTCTTTGCCCATTTGGAGATCCCCACCATCACAGTCTCAAATTAGCTAAGCAGAAGTATTTAGCAGCATTACAGGGAATGAAAGCTTCTGGCCAGGCTGTGGTATCAGAGCTGCCTTGTGGATTATTCATTTCATCACAGTGGGGACTAAACATCCCACAGGGTGCAAAACTATCATATGGAGATTGTTTCTGTTTTCTCCCCCTTTCACCAAAATACCAACAAATTGGCATAGCTTGTTCAATTACATTGTGTTCTTAGTTAGATTTAGTATACTGCAAACAAAAAAAGAACTCCAAGTGCAGAGCCCTGCATATCTAATCTTGGTTTGGTGAGGAAGCATTGCTTTTGAAAAGCAGCAGTTAGGAGGATACTGGCTCCGCCAGAGAGGAGGACGCACCCACAGCTGAAGGGTGGTCACAAGAAAGTCACTCCTCACCACTGGGACTTAGTGGCTGGTCTTGGAAGGCTTTTCTGGATGTAATTAAGCAAATGATATGCAGAGCATAACAAAGTGGTCCCTGGCAGGACTGACTTAAGGAAGGAAAAGACATTTCATTGCAAATATCAGAAATAACTCCCCAAGAGAACGGCACAATAATACAAGAAAATGGGACTCTGCACTCGAGTTCATTCCATTTTCCAAAAATAAAACAAACCCAAGCTGTTCTTTATTATGAATTATACTTGGAAACCCTACACTGGCATTTTCTCATAATTTCTTAATATTTGAATTTTTAATGAGCTGAATATAGGTAATTAACCATAACTCAGTCTTTGAAATCATCACTGCACTAGTTGAAAAACAACAACTAAAGAATAAATAAAGATGAAATTATTTTCAATGACAAAGGGCATGTTTTAAGGGTAATTGTTCCTACAACATCAATAAATCACGTTATCTTTTTTTGGAATTTTAAAAACCTCATGCTCGATTACTAAGTGCCTACATAACATTCTATTTTAGAAGGTTCTCAGCTAATGAACTGAAACCTTTACTGTATCTTCATAAACCTAAAATATTTTTACTTTATTATTAAGAGTATAAAATCTGTACTTTAGCCAAATGCAAGCCTGAGAATTTGAGCTGGAAATGTCACACACTCAGCTACAGTTTGAAGGAACCCAATTCATAATGCATTTTATAAATAGTTAATGACTTCTATACATAAGCTAACCAGGCAAATCAAGAAATTGTCAACATTTTTAGTCTTAGTTGTCAGTTACCACTGTCTACTGGTGCTCTCTGTGTGGCTTCAGGAGAAGTCTGAAGGTCTGTGCAGTGTGTAATCTACTGCAGTTCCTGGCCTATAAGATAAGGTGCAAAGCTTCAACTGACAGTATTTCAAACACGCATTGTGTGCATACATACTCACACACATGCACACACATTCATTTCACTGTAGTTATGTGCTTATGTAAAACTTACTCTCTCTCTGATTTATACTTCATACTTCAAATGAACTAAATACAGTTGAAAAAAATCTATAGAATAGATATGACCAAAACATGGCAAATTAACAATAGATTTGTTTGCCTTGAGAGAAGCTGGAGGTACCAAGTTGCTCTCTCAACTCTACAATGATCACAAAAGTAAATGTGCAGTTAAGAACGTTAGAATTTCAGATGTCAAGAGATCTGCGTTGATATGAACAGGATGCTTGCATACTGACTGGATGGTTTCCTTCAAGCCAAGTTCAAACAGAGACACTTGTTCAGTTTGGTCTAGGTATTTGGCTTGGAATAACCTACTTACTTAACCTACACTTCAGCATTTCCTAATTAAGTTCAATGTGTCTGTGAGCACACACTGGAAAACAGGGAAGAACGTGAATTAGCTTAGTTTAAATTAATTAAAAATTAAATTAAAAATTGTCATCTCTGGCGTACCTCTTGTATGACTCTATATGGGACACACAGTATCTGCAACCAAAATGAGGGTTCTACAGCCTACCACAAGCAAAAACATAACAATGAGCTTGGTTTATTACCAGAGCGAATATGAGAATTTAATTTCCATGGTGTGCACATGGCAAAGCAATTGCTTAAATTGCCTCACCTGGGAGTTTAATGCAATGTTATCATCAGACTGGCCACATTGTAAATAGATTTATAATGCTTTCCATGTGCTTGCTTGGTTGCATATGAATTAAGTAATGATCTGGTATTACAATAAAATCAGCTAGTTCCCACACCTGGCAGACAGGATATTTCACTAAATTAATAGCCACACAGCTACATCACAAGACATAGGAGAGGAAACTATCTCAAAGGCATCTGACTTGAGTCTTACATGGGAAGCAAATAACACCACGGGTATGTACAATGCCACTATACTGAATGAGCTGTTCAAGACGGTCTGCTTCTGACATCTGTATGACTGAATTAGGACTTTCTCATTCCCATTCAGTCTTGGCCTAATTTCCTTCATTCAGGACTCTAATTACTAATCAGCAATCTGCAACAGTCACAAACACTGAGAAAGCCCTTCATTCTAATCTACATGCTGCAGACAGCCAAATAATTGATACAAAGTGCAATGTGGTTTTGGTGTAATGAAAGGAACAGCTTGTCCCACTTCCTAATCAAATTGGTCTATAGCAGCAGTAGTTAATAGATTTCTCCATAGTTCTAAAACAAACTATTCATGCAGGCCAGATTTTCCATTGCTTTTACCAAGTTTTTCAGGTCCTTATATTTAATAATGCCTATGGTTACCAGGTGATACACCTATTAAAACCTGCTATGCTTTCAGAGCCAAAGAATTTAACTGCTCCATAGAAGTTAACTGCTTCTGTTGTTATTAATACTGCGATATCTACAGAATAGTATGAAATTATATTTATTACCTATCCATATGACTGCTGGGCATCACCTCTTACCTAATTTTATCTAGTTCTAACTAAACAACATCACAGCACTGCAATGTCCAGCTAGTAGTTTTGAAAATATATCTATCTTTGGCACTAAGTATTCAATTTCTAACCACGCTTCTATCTTTCCATGGCTAGGTTCATCCTTCCAGCCACAGAGTAACTTCTGTGACAACATCTCACCTAACACAGTTCAGAAAAGAGCAAAGTAAACTTGTGAGCAATGGCCTGGTCACTGGCATGCTGCTAGGATTGAAAGGTACAAAAAGAACACACACAGCACCTCAGTCAGTCAGTGATCTTGGTCACTGAGTATCACAATCCTCATCTCTACAACAGTGATATTAACAATTACTTCCTGTGGCTATTGCATGGATTTAAATATTTTAAACAAATGTAAATCTTTCTTAACACTTTGGCTCTGATAACCACAGGAAGCATGTTCCTCTGAACACCAGCAGATAAGACACATAGTATGAAATGAAGCTGACATACACATATGACTAAGAACACAGATTACTACACATCCTTCCTAAGGATGCTCTCCCAGCACTCCAAAAGTTGTTTGAGGAACTCCACATAATTTGACTCAGTAATTCTGATATAAACGGTGCTGCAACTGCAGATGGTTTGAAAAAAAGAAAACCTGACTGTGATTCTCCAAAGTGATTAGAAGAAGTAAGTTTCAATCTTTTAAAGAATTACTCCACTCAGCATGGTTGTCCTTGTTCAAAAGACAGTTTAGATGCTGACCAGTCTAAACTTTTGAGCTAACCATCAAGTGCCTGGTCCACATGCTGCCAGGACTTGGCATCAGTGAAGGGAATGTATACTCTCATTTTTTATTGCATATTTATTTACTTACTGTGTGCGTGCATGTGTGTGCGTGCATGTGTGCCATGGTGCACATATAAAGGTCAGAGAACAACTTTCATGTGTCAATTCTCTCTTCCTACCACATGGACTCTGCGCTGAGACACCTCCGTGATGCGGCAATGTATAGTGCCTATCCAGCATAAACTTAAGGTTAAGGGACCACACTCAAACCACCAGAGAGGAAATACTAGCACATCTCACTGCTAAGCACCAACTACCAAGTGGAAAAAACGTGAGAACACCAGATAATCCATCCTTCCTCGGGGTGAAATACTAGGAAAACAGACTTAAATTTCTAAAATTTTTCGAAAGTCATGATCACTCATTATTGTCACTTGTACTTTCAGGACTATTTGACATGTTTAAAACGGTATTTATGTTTTGGCTGTACATTATGAGATAAATTACACCACATTTCTTAATTGCTTTCTAAAGTGAGCTATAACACACATGTGAATATTTATATGCGCATTATGAGGTTACATGTGTATGTATAAACACAGAGACTCACACAAACCCATATGCAATCCATATGGAAAAAGAATTCTCCGGGCTGTGCATGTCTAAAATAGACTTTTATTTAGACTAGGAATGCTGACCACATTGCTGCTACATCATTTAATGATTTGCAAAACAGGCAGGCCCATGACACAGGTACCTGCATCTCTTCATTTCCTCTTGCAGCATTTCCAAACGTGGTCTGAGGTTTCTGACTAACACTGATATTTCAAAATGCCACAGGGGTTAGTTGGGATCAAGGCCCCACTTGCTTACACACACTTGTAGTTTATGACCTTTGACACTGATACTGAATATGGTGTGGCTGTGTCTTAAATCATGTTGGCTTGTCAATCAACAATTGAGTTACATCATTCAGAAAATCAGCTCATGATAGAATGTGCAGATGTTAGTGTCAGCATCTGGATTGTGTGAGTGTGCAGTGAAAGAAACTCAATTCTTTAAAGTCTTTCTGAGTATAAAATAAAATAATTCCACAGACTTAACCCACACAGGAAATGATACTCTGATAAGTGAAAGTCGGGCAGCAGAGTTTGGTTTGTATTAAACTCAACTATCAAAGCAGGACATAAGTTAGTGTAATTAACTCACACACCTATAATTTTTCTATGAAATATGTCTAGTATCCCTTGAAAGGCTGTCCACGGCATAATTTGGGTAATCCACACATCTAACAACAAATGATGCTGGGGGCTCTGTGTAACTAACACTGAGAAACTGTGGTGCTTTGAATAGGTATGGGCCTTACAGACTCATGTGTTTGAATGCTTAGCCCATAGGGAGTGGCACTATTAGGAGGTGTGTGTCCTTAATGGAGTATGTGTGGCCTTGTTGGAGAACGGGTGTCACTGTGGGGATGGACTTTGAGGTCTCCTATGCTCAAGCTATGTCTAGTGTGGGACACAGTCTCCTTCTGATGCCTGTGAATCAAGATGTAGAATGCTCAGCTCCTTCTCCAGCACCATGTGTACCTGAATGCTGCCATGCTTCCCACCATGGTGATAATGGCCTAAACCTCTGAAACTGTAAACCAGCTCCAATTAAATGTTTTCTGTGGTGGTATACATATGCTTGGCCAATGAAAGTGGCACTATTAGGAGTGTGGCCTTGCAGGAGGAATTTCATCATTGTGCGGTCCTAACCTCAAGCTCCAACCCGTGTTGAAGAGACAGTCCTCTCCTGGCTGCCTTCAGATCAAGATGTAGAACTCTTGGCTCCTCCAGAACCATGTCTGCCTTCATGCTGCCATGCTTCCCACCATGATGATAACAGACTGAACTTCTGATTGAACCTATAAGCCAGTCCCAGTTAAATGCTGTCCTTTATAAGAATTGCTTTGGTCATGGTATCTCTTCACATCAATAAGACAAGCTAAGACAGAAGCTGGTACCAGGGAATGGGTTATTGCTGTGATAGGTGTGACTAAGATTTGGTTTAATTTGGGTTTCGGAAAGCAGCAGATTGCTTGAAGTGGAGCTTAACAGGCCATACTAGAAGCAGCATGAAAGACAGCGTTCTTGAGAGTGACTCGAACTGTGAGGGCCTCGCTCAAGAGGTTTCAGAGGAGAGGAATTTTAGTGTGTGGCCTAAAGACTGTTCTTGTGGTATTTTGGTGAAGAATGCGGCTATTTTCTGCCCTTGTCTGAAAGGTCTGCATGTGGCTAAGGGGAAGAGACTCAGATTAATTGCATTGACAAAGGCAGTCTCAAAGCAGCCAGCAGAGACTTTTGTCCCCTGGCTTACTCTCATGAAGAGTGTTTTGATCAAGCACACCAAGCTTAGGAAGGAAAAATACAGAATGTATGTTTCAAGTAATAAGGGGCACCAGGAAGTAGAACAGAGCCAAATCCCATGTTCTAGGATAGTAAATGGAATTAAGGGAGTGGTGACTTTGGAGCAAAACCTTACCCAGCTAAGCTTAATGTCTATGTGTTTCCAGTTGAACAAGGGATAGTTACATCATGTTATACATTATTATAACCTGGCTATTGTTTTCATTTAGACCTTTAATATGGAATGAACTACAATCCAGAAATAAAAGGCATATCTGTGATCTTGATTTTGAGGCTGGAAGACACAGGCTTTTGATCTGAATCTTGAGACACGGTGGCCAAGAAAAGCTAAGTCCAGTAACCACCTGCTGATGCTCCACTCACTCCTCAGCTTGCAAACGAGACTAATCTACCACTCCTCAAGTGTGCCCAGGTGCCCACAGATTCACTGTCTGGCAAAGTCCACTGACTCTGTTTAGTTAAATAACCTTTTGATTTCTGATAGTTTTAGATTTTTATACAAGTGGCAATAAAAAGAGAGTTCTCATTCAACCCATATCCAGTTTGTCACAGTTAAGGAGTCACATGCCCATCCTCTTGTATTTCTGTAATTGTTCCAGTTCCCAAGTAAGGACTCTTAAGGTATATCATTTATTAATTAAACATCTAGGCCATAAGCTTTGGCTTGTTCCCCAATTAGCCTGTAACTTACATTAACCTGTTTATACTATTCTATGTCTGCCACACGGCTAGTTACCTCTCCTTAGTTTCATGTCTGACTCTTCCAAGGCTGGGTGCAGAATCTCCCCACTTTACTATTTCCCAGAGTTCCTCCCTTTCCCCCAACCCCCCACTGAATCTTTCACCTTCTAATACTGCCTCATCTTATTGATCATCAAATTTTTATTTTGACCAATCAGAAGGTCTTTAGGCAGGCAAGGAAGAATAGAGACACATCTTCACACACTGCATATAAACATTATCCCTACATATTTAATTTTTGATGAAGTTTCTCTTTCTATTCCCAAATCTCATCTAAGACCTCATATACATGGAGGTGTAACACGTCCTTAGCTCTTTTTGATTTGAGATAATTTCTCGGTCTTATTTGTGATGACTTTGAGCAAATTCCTCAAGTGGGATTTGTCAAATTTTTTGGTTTTGGTTTTGTTTTGTTTTGTTTTGTCTGGAGTTCTGTGCTTCTAAGAGAAAGGCCACAGAGAGAAAGTGCTATGTACCGCACCACTGCAAAGCCATTTGCTACCAACAAGATGTCACTCTTGATTCCCTGGCTGAAGCAGTACTCGTCCAGCTTCTCTACTGTGGAGTTGCCCGGTTATCCCTCCACACACTGTGCCTACAACACAAGAACACTAAGCTCCACCTCTTTCACGACAGTGTGTCTATATTAACTGGTTGGTAGTCTTCTGTGCAGGAGAGAGACATGCCCATTTAACCGCCCAACTCATTTGAAAGGATGAACTTGTATCAGTTTGTTCTTTGGTTACTATCTAGTACTACTTCATTTTTGGTTGCTGTTGTTTAATTTCTATGAGACTTGCGCCAGTGTCCTTGACTTGGATAATTCCTGATGAAGTACTGTTATCATCGTGCACTTCGCCAACGTGCTCCTAAGCAGCAAGCTCTGGAAGAGTCCCAGGCACTGGCCTAGTCTCTGCCCAACCCCCTCCACCGTCACTATTTCTCCATCTAACTATAAATCGCTGTCCTCATCCTTAGCGCACTGCTCACTCACCTGGAGACCCTCACCTGTACCCATCATCTACCTACACCTAGAAACTGTTCGATTTTTTTTTTTTAACCCATAAATCCAGTTCCTACTGGAAATCTTAAGGCAGGGTTCTCAATCTTCTTAATGCTGCTATCCTTTAATACAGTCCTTCATGCTGTGGTGACCCCAACCATAAAATTAGTTCTTGTTACTTCATAACTACAGGTTTGCTACTGTTATGAATCATAATGCAAATATCTGATAGGCAGGATATCCGATATGTGACCCCCAGAGGGGTCACAACCCACAGGTTCCTCCTGCTTTCCTTTATTCAATAGGCAGTGACAGCCTGTGCATGATGCTCCATGATAAACACAGGAAAATGACCTCAGGCTTTCCTTTATTTCTCTAATCTGTCGATCAGCAGGCTGTAACAATTAAACCCCTGATTTTTTTTAGAGCATCTTTACCTGGGCTCTTTAACATACTTCAAGGATGTCTGTTACCTTTTGCATTCAATCAATTCCTTCTTCTTAACTGTGGCTATCACACATTTTGTCCTTTTTTTTTTATTTTTTTTTTGAAAAATAAATGGTATGAATTACATTTGGGAGATACTTCTACAGAAAGACTCATGTTTTTAGAGAGAGGTAAGCCAATAGGGACTAAGTCTCACCTCTTCATCTAGGGAAGAAACAAAGTCCCCTCCAACCCCATATCAAGCAGAATATCAGAGCTACAGAAGAGTCACAGTCTGAAGATGTAACTTATTTCAAAATAACAATCTTAAAACAGAAAGAAAATTCACTCAGCAAAATCCAGTGTGCTATGGGAAAATGCTAAGCAACTATACACTCTTCAATTTTAGGAGCCAATACCACATTCCTCTTCAATTTCAAGTCTAGGAATGTCTCGTATCCGCTGTTACTACTCTCATGAGTTAGCTATCCTGTTTGATTATGAAGGAGCAGAAAACCCACTGTTTCATATGAGACAATACACATGCATATTTCCCTCTGTGTGACTTGCAGACCCCAGGAATATGGATTACCTCTGTTATCTGCATGAAAAAGCTCTACTACAATCCTGGCATTCAGGTTGCTTTTATCTCTGAGACCCCAAATTGTACTGTTAGGCAACCGAGGGCACTTATCCAGATTGAACCGTCAGACAAATCGATGTTTGTCAGCCATTCAATTTGTACTGGGGAGTATGCCAACAAAAACAAAACCCAGCAATTTAAAACAACAAACCCGCCTCCACTGACAAGAACAAATGCTGTATTTCAAATGAATAAGAATTACAATAGATCACACATCCTGAATGGAGGTGCTTCAGAAAGAAAAATATTCTTAGAACAAATATTGCCGTTTTTTTCTGGCAGTAGTGAACAGGAAGCAAACATGCAGCATATTTAAAATGAAGAAATACAAGAGGAGAACAAGCAGGAATTAAATGCCATCAGAGTTCGGCTCTCCAGTGAAGTTCAAAGGCAGCATTCAGTGGCTACAGAAGGTGACATGGTGCTGTACTGTAAGCTTGCTCTCAGCCTGTGCTCTATCCAGAAATGGAGGTGGTGCTGCTGCTAGGAAGCAATCAGGGGAGGGAAACCATCATTCGTGAGCCCTAACTGACTCTAGCTCTGTATTTTCAATGTGTACAAAACCAAAAAGCTTTAGTGAGCTGACCTCGCTACAGTTACAGTGTCTTAGACAACTTAGAAGTGTGTGCAGAGGTGAGTTAATCAAAACTGATGTTAATTCTAAATATTAAAGTGGTTAATAATCAATTACATACAGCACAAAGCTTTAGGAATAAGAAGAACCTCGATTTCCCCATTGGTCATCTGAGCAGTCTAACATCTCCCTCTACGGTGTCCCTTACACCGCATCATTATTCAGGGTCCAGTGCAGCTGCATTCTGGATCTAGTGCAGCTGCTCCTGCATTCTGGATCTAGTGCAGCTGCTCCTGCATTCTGGATCTAATGGAGCTCCCTGTGCATTCTGGATCTACTGCAGCTATTCTTGCATTCTGGATCTAGTGAAGCTGCTCCTGCATTCTGGATCTAATTGTTCCTTCAGTGAGATTCGGTCCTAGAATTGAAGAAACATAAACTACTGTGAAAGAAGTCATTAACCATGGGAATTCGGCCTTTCACACTCACTTGAAATAGAAAATGAGTTCCCAGGGCAACAAATTCAACTATGTCCATACAGTCTTATTATGTAAAACTCTTAAAGTAAAAATATTTACATTATGAAAATGAGTTTTCCTCTATTAAAATCATGTCACAACACCATGATAAACCCTGTAATAGGATAACACATTTGCCAAACCCTTCAATGGGCCACGTGTGCTGTGGTAACAAGTTCTTATGTCGAGACTTAAAACTTTTCTAAAGGACCGGAGAATACAAAGTCCATAAACACATATATGAAAAGGCCCTCCCTGAGGGCAGTTAAGATGACAATGAAAAGACCAGGGAAGATATAAAACCTCGAGTACCTGCACATGTTGGTAAATAATTGAGCTATGGGGCTGGAGAGATGGCTCAACAGGTAGGAGCACTGGTTGCTCTTCCAGAGGACCTAGGTTCTATCCCCAGCACCTACATGGCAAATCACAACTGTCTATCACTCTTGTTCCAGGGGATATGACACTGTCTTCTTGTTCCAGGGGATATGACACTGTCTTCTTGTTCCAGGGGATATGACACTGTTTTCTGGCCTCTATAGGCACCAGGCATCAAATGTGGTACACAGTCATCAATGCAGGCAAAACATCCATATACATAAAATAAAAGAATTCCTTAAAAATAATTGAGCCACGAAATAAATGTTACTTTTACTTGAAGGAGTTAGAAAGTTACTTTTAAAATAAAACAATAAATTGAGGATGTTGTTGAATTTCCATGATTTCCCCAGTACTGGGGAGGTTGAGGCAGGAGGCTCAAGTGCTAGAAGCCAGTCTAGACTACACAGTGAGTTCCAGGCCAGGCTGAGCTAGAGCCAGACCATATCTCCATAAAAAGAAAGGAGCAGAAACAACTCTAATCCCTTCCCCAGAAAAGAACTACAAAAGATGCATGACACATACAACTTACTCAAATGGATTTATACACATTATACAGGCATGTGCACATACAAAGAGATTTAAAAATACATAAATAGAGGTAAAGTACATATCCATGTTCTTTGCATCATTCTACAAACGTCTTTAAATGCTTAAGATTAATGTCAAATAGTTTTTGAAACTAAACAAGAGGTGTGAGAACATCATTGGTGAAAGTGGGGTGCAGGGCAGCTGTCAAAGAAACCCTCCATTAGGTAAGTAACAGTCTTAAACAGAAACGCAAAAACCATCTTTCATTTTAAATTGAGGCAATTCTAACTGTAATTTTTACTATATATGTATATGCTATACAAGTATGGGGTTCTGTTGTAAATCAGCACCATGATTTTGTTTCCTTAATTTACCTATTGGTACAGATTCCAAAGTCATGTCAGAGACATTGAACTGAATACATCTGAAATAAAAGAGTATCATATACCATATGAAATAGCTTGGCAATGAGGCACAATCTTTTTTCCCATTTTATTTCAGGTTACAAGTTTTGAAGACAGTAATTCTAAATCAGATTGCTTAGCCCAGAATACATAATTTATTTATTTTATAGAAATACCCGGAGGAAATCAGTGCTAGTCTCACCGGGGTGTTGTAGCCCTGACCTGACATCCTTTGCCATACTCACAGGCCACCCTCTAATGTTCTGAGGAGAACAGACACTAGCAGGTACTTAGACAAATGCCCCATGAACTTGGACCTGACTTGGCAATGAAGGCACTGCTGATCTGTCTAATTTTGACTGTGATAGCACTGGACAGGGAGTGAATGTAATTCTGGTGTCTGAAAAGAACAGAGCCAATTTTGGTGCTCTATAAATATTCAATAATAATAGGACCTCAGGGCTAGAAGGGACCTTGAGAGTCCTCTGGTACATCCGCTCCCTCCTACCACCCTACGCTGAGTGGATCACATGAAGACCTCCAAGTCAGGAGGGCCCGAGCTTTCCACAAAGAAGCTCAAGACAATCACTGGTTAATGTCAGGGTTATTTTCTAAAATCTCACTAAACAAAGGACCACAGTTACCACACAGCTGCACACCATACTTGGCATGAGAGCCCTGCACACACTTGAAGACATTTGGCAACTCTGCAACCTTCCATTCAGGGAAAATGATTCCAGGATCTTCATTCATCTTCCTAATTTTCCAACCCTTTAATCATCTGAGGGCACAACTCAGAATTTTCTTTGAATTATCTTTAGGCACAGTTGTTTCAATTGTTACAGAGATAGACAAAAGATTCTTCTAGAACCTAACATGAGCCAATGTGCGCTCAGTATAACTCTAATATGTAAATTTGGAAAGGTAATTTATTTTCTCTGTTTTTATCTCTACTTCATATGTGTATTTTTTTCTTTTTGTGATGCTTGGAATCGAACTCAGGACTTAGGAACATACTAAGCAAATACCACTAAGCTGTAACACTGGTGCCATACTTTAGTATGGTTTCTGGAGTTAGTTGCTATCACTCATTAAGTTTGACTTTCTGTCCTTTGATAAAAACATATTTAAAGTAGACCAGCCTCAGATTCGGGCATATAAGGAGCCTAGGCTCAGATTCTAGCTTTGATTAAGAACCCTGTGTGCTTCAGGGCAGCATGAAATAAACCTTATAGAACAACGAGTCCACTGCTTATCAGGTAATAGACATTTAAGTCCCCACTCCGATGACAGCCACTAGTGAGTCTATTCCTTCTAGCCGGCTACACTGGACTTGTCACTGGCACTCCCCTCTAACAGCAGATATGGCGCAAGCCTTCTTGACGATGAGGACCAGTCAGGTATTCACTTCCTCTTTACTCCTGAAACTCAGTTTGGGCTCTCAGTTTTGGCCTTTTAGCTTTGACCTTTGTTGATGTTTGTTCACAATCTTCTCTGCTTGGAACCTCTTAATTTTCTAAGGGTTTTGGTTCTCACTCATCTTCTGTTCTGTCTCTTGAAGAGAAAATACTTTATCCCAAGCTCTGAAGAACTACACAGTAATACAACATGAAAGTGTCAAAGGCAATGCACTTCGTTACCAGGAAACTACTTCATAGTCTGAGTTAAATTAACCATGATGTAAACTAAGCTCAGCTCCTGTCTGTGTAGCTACAGGGATACAGGAGGCAGTATCTCTGTGTCTCAGAAAATGGATCTGGAATAAAAACACATGCTCTTTAGAGAAGTCTGAAACCGTCTCTGTGGCCACGGCTTCCTATGTTAAGAGGTTCCCTAGTCCATTTTCTTGAGGAATAAGAACAAACACACTCTAAAATCTCCATTTAGGGCAAAACTAAACATAGATATTTATTCACAGTCACAAATATATGGAGAAGTGTCCCAAAGCTAATGACATCACACAGAAGTCACATGAGGAAGGCAACATGGCATGGAGGATGAGTACTGAGCAGCAGCTGGATTCAGAAAGTATCAGCTGGAGCAGACCATTCTAAAGCACAAAACCTCGATTTGAGGCTTGAAATAGAGTGGAGAAATGGGAATGATCCAGCTGCTGGCAGAAGCACCCTCAGACAGAAACTGTTCAAGGAGCAGAGGTTGTAGGGTTCTGTACGGAGGAAGTGTACTTCTCAGCATACGGGAAGAAAACTGTTAGACATGAGCAGACCACCAAGTTGGAGAAACTACAAAATCTTAGTTTTGAACACCTATCAGAAAGCTAATGATATAAAGATAACAAATTTAAGTTATTTAAGTAAATAAAGTTAATTCAGAAAACCATGACCCTGTTATAAAAGATATCCTAAGCATTCTCCTCTTGCACTAGTTGGGAAGTCCGATGGACACACAGTTTAAAGGAACCAAGAAACCATCCCACATACCTCAAAGTCTGCATAGAGGCTGGTACACAGGGCAGGGTTTCAGAAAACCCAAGCTACAGAATGAGGTACTGGGCCCACTGACCACCAACCAATGCACAAGAGAGCTGAGACAGGCCCTGCCACACCACACAGCAGGAGAGCCAAGATATTTTCCCCAGCCCCACCCCACCCCACTCCCCACAGGACTCCAGCTCTGGGCCTGGTGTGGGGACAGCACCAAGACGGCTCACATTTTAGGAACTGGCCATCTGAAGGTGCAATGCAAGACATCAAAGCTAAGACCAGTGTACAGGGTACCTGAGATCTTGGCTGCTAAAGGCTCGATCTAGGGCACAGGAACTATGGAAGGCTATCTGAAACACTCCAGAATTTTTAGGTTATTAACAGTTGGCATAAGAGAGGGAGGGCACAAAGGGTCTTAGAGACAGTCATCTGAGACATTCTGGATCTTCAAAGAGCAGAAAACAAGGCTCAGCCTATGCACCAGGGAAGACAGAAACACTGCAAACACAGAAAGCACAAAGAAAACTTGCCAGGGAACCAAGTTGGCAGTAGGACTATAAAGCTTGAGGTTCAACCTGAAGAGACAGGAACTCTAGAAATGCACGTGTGCTAAAAGACAACTCAAACTCAAGCTCCTAGTACATGCACTGAACAGACAACAGCAGCATGCCCTCACAGACAGCCCAAGGACAGGCTGATCCAGCCTCACTGCTGGGCACAAACACTGCTGGGGGAGCTTTGCTTGGACCTTGGTTTTAAGTACTATATTACTTATTTGACTCATTTGGCCATTGATTGTATATTTATATAAGATATATGGCATATACTTTTTAAAAATCCAAAGACCTGTAAGGGGTCTTTAAAGCTCAGGAAAGAAGAGGGTAACTGCCAAGCTAAAATTCCACACACCAACTCTATACCATTATAATGGCAGCAACGTAAGTAAAATGACATTTTAGATAGGTAAGAGCTGAAAGAATTCCTCTCTAATGAAGCTGCCCCACTAGAGATGTTGCCAAGGGGCCAAGCATTTGCTTTCCACACATAAGGCCCTCAGCCTGCAAAGAAAAATGTTATGTACATTGAAGATTTTGCAAGAATTTAAAGAATAAATAAAATGCTCCAATTACTGTAAATGTGGGGACAAGCATTTTTTTCTAACCGTGTCTTGAAGTTCATAGCAAACGTAAAGGTATATAATATATACAACATGGCAAAAGTAAGATGTTTGGGAGACAAGCAAATGGAGCTCCTCTGAATAAGCCTCATGCTGCCCATAAAGTAAATGATGTACTGCTTAAAAGTAGACACCATAACCTAAAGGCTCACACTGTACTTTCTGTATGAATTGTCAAAATAAATAAATAAATAACACCAAGAAGTATAACTAAAATTTAAATAGACAGAGCCAAATACTTAAAATTGTGTCAATTACCCAAAAGAGGAGAATAAATAGGGAGCTGCTCACGTGACTGATGACATATAGTCGATGAGTTCATACAGCAGGTTCTCTGCTCTCTGACACTAGGAAAATAAAGTAAGCAAGCTCAGGTTCTTCACTGATACAGACCCACCCACGGCTAAAGAGCTGCGTGTGCTATCACCCAAGGGCTAAAGAGCTGCGTGTGCTATCACCCAAGGGCTAAAGAGCTGCGTGTGCTATCACACAGACTGCCGGGCCACTTTTGCCAGGCATGCCATTTTGTTACCATTTGAAGGAGAGGCAGGAAATGCACACTTGTATTTGCTTGCATACAGATCTGGAGAAATGCACGAGAATTCACTAACGGCAGTTACCTGTACTGGAAACCTGGGGGAGTCAGAAAGAGGAACTGGGATGGGAAAGGGATGGTCGAGGAAATCCCACAGACATCTCTGTTATACTTACCATGACTGCCACTACCACCGGCACCACCCTCTCTAGCATTTGCTGGGTCGTATTTTAACCCTGTGGCAGAGAACTTCGGGCTGTATTTTTCAGAAAACTCGTCAGCACTTGCCTATGAATATTTTGCTGGATAGCTTACATAATAGGAAATTTTCAAGGTTACTGAATTTTCCAAAACAACTGAACCATTTCCCAAGGGAAAAGAAGGATTGGCCATGATGTTGACAGGGATGCCATAGGGAGTAATCACACTCTGTACCCTGTAAAAGGGAACAAGAATTTAGTGAACCCTTTTCACTCCCAGTTTCTGAAGATCTATGACATCAGACATATGGGCAGATCTATGCACAGGCAAAATAAAAAGGAGTCACTAATGGCCCCTGAACAATGGCAGGGACCAGTTTTTTGCCAGCTTAACAGCAATCGGTAAACCTCCCAAACTGGGAGGGTAAATGGCCAACTGAGGAGCTAAGCATCCCCCTAAGAAACCTCTCCATAGCTCTGGTAAGGAACACTCCAAAAGTAGATAAAACATGCTGGGCACAGCCTTTTGTCCCAGCACTCAGGAGACAGGCAAGCAATCTCTACAAGCTTAGGACCAGCCTGGTCTACAGAGTAAGTTCCAGGCCAGCCAAGGATGCATAGTGATACCCTAACTGAACAAAGCAAACAAACAAACAAACAAAAAAGTCAATACAGAAAACACTGCACACATGCAGTGGCACACACAGACACAAATACAACAAACAAACAAAATGTAATAAAAACAGTAAAAGAGATATGACAATTAATACAGTGCTCTTAAAAATCAAAGCAAATGAAAATATTGATCAGGAGAAAGGTCTTAGAAATAATATTACATTTCCTACTCAAATATCTATCTTATGAGCTCTAACCTAGAATCTGTCTACAGAGAATGGAGAGCTTTACAGTTATTAAAATAATTTAATCATAAAAACAGAAATACATGAATATTGGCAGTGTGAGACATTTTTAGGAAGACATAAAAGCTCCTGATGGTTTGATTCTGTGAATAAAGCTACAAGTTTTATTAAACAACTTGTTCTTAGAGTTAAGATATAAATAAAACTAATGAGAGAAGGAGATGAAAGTCAAGAGCAAGGACTTCAAGCATTAACAAGAAGGCAGAAAACCAGGACTCCAATGGACAATGAAAACAGAGGGCCAGAAAGAGTCCAAGGGACCACAGCATCCAGCTCATGAAGAGGGTGTCGAGGCTACCTGAGAGAATTAAGATACACGCTGGGAAAGGGCCCCAGACACGGGTCATTTCTGAAGTGTTATGTCTACTGTAGTGGGAAGAAACACAACAGAGAAAAGGCTAAACGCCTAACATTCTCCTCATACGTATTTGTAAATGCCATAGCCTACTTCCTTCAAATGCAAGAATATTTACAGGCAGACACCAAAAAAGGCCAGAGCCTGGGGATTTCTGCATTTTCTTTAAGCTGGTGCTGACACCCGGCAGCTGAATGATCGATCGATGCACCATCCTGCCAGTGCTGCTCTCTCTGGACAAAGCTCTGCTGGGTAACATTTCAGTCCTGTGGTGAAAATGGAATAACTCAGGTAGAGAGGCCTAGGAAGGAAGACATTTATTAAAGTGACAGACTACCTGAGCAGCATACCCGCCACCTAAGCAGAAGCTTTCCTACGATTGCTCAGTGGGATATGCTAACCTTCAAGCCACTTGAACAAAGACAACCAACCAAAGGGCCCTAACTCCAGCCGCACCCACTCGAGCTTTACTTCACTTAAACCCAGTCTGAATTCTCAGAACCAGCCAGTCAACAGTCTGAGTAAATATGCGCTCTACAGCTTCCCGTGGAGTGCGGTACCTGGCTTCAGGCTCCTCTTAAGGTACAGATATTCTGCCCCTCTAACTGGTCATACCATCTTACCATCTTATTAAAATATAAAAAAAAAAAAACCAAAACTTTTTTGCAAAAAACTTTCAAAGTGGCTAGGAACTCTAAGAAGCAAGGACTGTATGTTGACTTTATTTGTTGTTGGTAGTGGGGAAGCAGGAAGCTTCCCATGAGTCAGAGAGGTGAATCAATCAACAGGGAAGGTATCCATTTTGAAGCATAAGTCACCTTTCATGGTCTTATAAGGGGAAACATCGATAGGTATTGACTTCTATAAGTCATACAATAATCGCACTCCAGAATTGAAGGCTCCTAAAGAAGAACTTAGCCTGCCCTGTTCTCCTCACAGACAAGGGGATCACCAATTATGGTCTAATCACACAATTTTCTGGCCAGTAGTTCTGCTGATAAAGGCCACTATTAGCCAAAAGAGTCATTTACAGTAAACGCTGGCCAGAAAATATTTTATGAAGTAGATAATCCAGTGAAAGGAAACAAGACAAAGACTGCAAATATCCTGAGTGATAGCAGAATGACCCGGGGTGACCTACCAGAGGTCTCAGGTATTAAACATAAGCAACAGGGAGCAGCCTAAAAGCAGTGGTGTGGTTTCTTATTTTAAGACTGTAAATTTCAGGAGACTTTAAGCACTTTCATCCTTGCTTATGTATAAAACTTGTCTCACTGATGTGATCCCTGTGCAAACACATCTAGATCCATTCTCTGGACACAGGAAGAACAGTGCTGCTCACTTAGAGTGTCAGGAGTTAACAGCGTCTGTACAATCAGTGAAGGCAGCTTGTGGCCTTACATCAGAGAAATCTCTGGCCAGAGAGGCTTTCTCTCCTGGGGGGGTTGGCCAAATTTAGATTGTGCCTTCTTCTAGAGAGGAACAAGATATTACATAAAAGTCAACCTAATTTGTGTCTGAAAAACACAGCAGCTAATATATTTTGTGAGCGCACTCTGGCTGAGTTATTCTTGTGAGCGCTGAGTCTGCAGGCATATGTGCCAGCTTCCTTTCCTGACGATTCTACCAGGCAGACACTATCACCATTCCCATTTACAGCTATGAAATTGGAAAAGTTCCAACAGCTAACTAACCAGTGTCAGAGTAAACCCAGGAAAGCGTTTCTAAAGAAAATCTCTACACAACTAATCTAATTATACATGCTCAGACGTTTCTCACTTCTTAAAAAAAAACATTATAATTATCATATATACAGGTGTTTTGTCTGCATGTCTGTCTGTGCACTATGTGCATGCCTGGTGCCAACAGAAGCCAGAGGAGGGCATCAGATACCTCAGTACTGGAGTTACAGATGGCTGAGCCACCAAGTGGGTACTAACAGCTAGTGCCCTGAGCCCCTGAACCCCCTGAGCCATCACCCTAGCCCCTCCTCATTGTTTTAGATTTTAGGGAGCATCAGTTACACTCACTGCACTACCAATTCCATCCCCTATGCACACACACAGACCCGCTCCTTCACACACACAGACCTGCTCCTTCACACACACAGACCCGCTCTTTCACACACAGACCCGCTCCTTCACACACACAGACCCGCTCCTTCACAC
>JADRCH010000089.1:5739822-5792824 GCA_019843965.1 Rhynchomys soricoides
CTTCACACACACAGACCCGCTCCTTCACACACACAGACCCGCTCCTTTCCCACTCTCGTGTCCTTTCTCCCTTCCCCCTGTCCTGTAGGCTCAGCATAGACAGTCACAGCAACCATGTATTCATGATTACAATGGCTGTGGCATACCCAGAAGACAGCATCCCACCACACTGCCCCCTATTCTTCAGCTTCCACAGTCCTTCTACCCACTCTTTACAGCACTTCTTAAGTCTCAGAGGGAGAGACACTAGTGCTTCAATTAGGACTGAGCGCTCAATGGTCAGTTATTCTCAGCTCTTTGGCTGAGTACTTGCTTTGACAGTCACTCACTGCTAAAAGAGGTTTCTCTGGCCAAATATGAGAGATGTACTAAGTCTATGGGTATTAAAATATGTAGAAGATAGTTTAACTGCATGTCTTCAGGAAAACATCAGCAGTATACTGACTCATAGGACCTGTGATTTCCTAGCCTAGGCTTTTGACCAGTTCCACAGTGCCAGACATTTGCCTCAAGGGATAAGCCAGAATCCGAGCAGAAGCAGGTGGTCTCCTCCAGTGCATCCATCCATGTGCTGCACCGGTGGATACAGCTGGCCAGGCAGCTCAGGGTTTCAGCATGCTGGGTCTACAGCTCAGGGTTACTGTGAGTGACTTTTCTCCTCCAATAGCTGGATGGCACCCATTGGCCCTATGAGTGTTAACTGGCAGGGAGGAAGCATTCATTCGGGTGAGTTCAATCTTGGTTTCTCTGTGTCTGTATTCAGAATGTGTGGTATCTTTGGCAACAAGCTATCACTGTCCAGCTCTGGTGGGGATCCAAGAACAATGGGAGCAGCCTGTGCTGCGTGGGGAAACATCTGTGATTAATCAGGATGGGACTACTGTGCTGTCCACCCGCCTTCCCAGTCACTTCCCCTTGTATCACCTGCTGCCTTCGTGACTGTTGCTCACAGACTAGGCAGATTGTTCTCTTTTTTCCCCTTTAATTTTTCTAAGGCAATTTGCTTCCAACATCAGTCACACTGAAAGCTCTATTGGTTGGAAATGAAGGACATGTAGTGAGGACTAGGATGTGCCTCAGTGGTAAAGTGCTTGCTTAGCTTTTATGAGACTCGGGAAATGTAAACAACTCAGCTTTCAACAATAACAAAAAACATTAAAAATATTTAAATACTTCCGATCAATTATGACCATACACGTCCAGACACTCAGAGTCAAATTCTGTTCTTGGCTGTAATAGTTCACTGCAGCATTACAGCCAGGATCACACTGGTTACAAAACAAAAACAAACAAACAGCCCACACAGTCTATTTTATCAGAAACATCCCATGCAGTATTATAGCCATAAAATAGTATGAAAGAATCGAACAAACACCTGCTTAAGTAAAATAAGCCTAATGCTACAGTGAGTAGCATAGTCTTGCCTTAATGACCTTTAGTTCTAAAGTCTCCGGTGACTACAGTTAAGTGATCCAGTTAGGCTTTAAAGAAATATAACCAAAACCAGTTGGATCACAGTCCCTGTCGCTCACTCAGCCTACAGGTTCTTATCAAGGACAACAGTGACTGACACTCTAACACAGGAGAAGACACTATTCATTCATGCATCTTACTCAGCTGGTCAATAGTATCTGAGTTAGTCACAATGTGCGCTCTCTCTCTCTCTCTCTCTCTCTCTGAAACAGTCTCTTTCATGATCAAGAAAACTAGTCGTTTTCTTCCTAGTCAATTCACATGATTCTCCACTTAACCTTCAACACTACACTTTCAATGAGCTCGGTTAAGAACCCACTTTTCCGAAGTATTCCTAAGCTACTGTCTTAGTTAGGGTTCCATTGCTGTGAAGAGACACCATGACCAAGGCAACTCTTCTAAAGGACAACATTTAATTGGGGCTGGCTTACAGGTTCAGAGGTTCAGTCCATTATCATCAAGGTGGGAGCATGGCAGGGTCCAGGCAGGCATTGCACTGGAGAAGCAGCTCTGAGTTCTACATCTTATTCTGAAGTAAAATAAGAGAAGACTAACTTCCAGGCAGCTAGGAGGAGGGTCTCAAAGCCCACCCCTACAGTGACACACTTCCCCCAACAAGGCCGTATCTCCTAATAGGGCCAAGCATATTCAAACCACCACAATTTCTACAGGTGTAAATACTACTACATACAGATATCAATCCTGATTCAACTTAAGAACCACTCTGAACTCAAACATAATAAAACCCACCAGCTATTTCATTTCTTTACAAGGAGGTTGTCACATAGGTAATCAAATTATAAAACACCCTGAAGTAAACAATAGACTCAACACTCACTATTCACCCACAGGCACATACACCTGTGCTCAAATGTGTACAAGGTCCTAGCTTCAATCTCTAGAACTGCAAAGAGAGGAATGGAAACAGAACAGACCTAGAAAAATTAAATAGATTAAAGTATCCAAACAAATTTTCTACCAAATGACAAAAAAAATCCAACAACAAAAACCTGTAGTCATGTGGACTAGTGATAAAATATATCAAATATTTAGGACGAACTATGAAGTAAACAGAAGACATGAAGGAAAAGACAGAGACGAATGAGACGAATATCCTTGTAAACTTAAGATCTGAAACTCCTTACACCACATTAGTAAAGAAACCTAAGTAATATATAAAAGGGTGACAGGCAATGGCCGAGTGGGTTTATGACTGGGACTGGGGAATGGCAAGGCTGACTGAGTATCTACAACTCCACTAACACGTCGTGAAACATAACACATATTCTCATACTGATCATCAGAACTCACAGGAGTCACAGCTAGGCGCCCTAACAACTACTTATGACCTAAGTCTTCCCTTCTAACGCTGCAATGAGACAAGCCAGTCTGTTTAACCAATGCAAAGGGCTTATTATTTGGAGTAAAAAACTGAAAGAGAAATACATTTGAAAGAACTCAAACCGCCTTTACTAACAAATAACAGGCTATTTTAGAGAGAAAACACAAGAAATCTATGAAAACTAGTTTGGCAAGGTTGCAGGATATAAGCTCTATGTACAAAGATCCCTTGTACAATAAACAAACAAAAATAAAATTACAATAAAGTTCATTCAGAATGAATACAGTATTTAGAAATAAATTTCCCCCCAAAGGTCCACGATTTATATATTGAAAACTAGGAGACACTGCTGAGACATACCAAATCTATAGACAAATTGATTGGAAGACACCATTGTTAAAGTGGCAGCTTCTTCCACAGTCAGTCTAGACTGTTCCTAGTGAACATCTCTATCAGTGTCTCAGCAAACATTTCCATAGAAAAGGATGAAATGATTCTGAAAGTTGTACAAAAATGCCAAGAGTACAGAATTAGCAAGCCAGCTTTGAAATACAAAGTCAGAGGACTCACACTTTGTTATTTCACAATTCTAAACTGGGATGATAAAAGTGTAAGAGCCCGGTCTAAGGTAACTACACACATACACAGACAGCTGACAGTCGAGAAATAAACTCTACCTCACTGACATCTTGCTGTCTACCAATGTGCCAAGGGAAATCACTCGAAGAAAACATAGTATATTCAACAAACAATTCTACAGTGGGCCACCCACATACAGAGTAAGAAGAGCTAAGATCGTTTACCTCCACTACACCAATAAATAAATGAATAAATCACATGGATCATAAAAACATACTATGCAAATTAAAACTACATTAAAACTTCTGCAAGAAAAGTCCTTTGTTTGGGTAAAAAATTGTGAGACCCATCAGTAGCAGCATAATCTACTGAAAGAACTGAACCATTTAATTGCATAAAGCGTGAACCTGTGTACCTTGCGTACCTCCAAGTCATCACTGAGACAATGAGAAGACAACTAGGTGTGGTGGAGCATGACAGCCATCCCGGCACTCAGGTGCCAAAGGCAGAAGGGTCTCAAGTTTGAGAGCTACACTGGGAGTTCTAGGCCACCATGGGCTGCTTAATGGGAGACTATCAAAAGAGAAAAGGGGGGAGAGTGAATGAAGGGGAGGAGAGGGTGGGAGAGGGGTGCGGGATGTGTGGGAAGAGGAAGGAAGAGGAACGCCGGAGAACATCTGCAAACCGTCTCTCTGATTTAGTCAAAATAGAAGGACAGAGAATCTAACCGAAGATTTGACTAGACACTCCGCTAAATGCACACATGGTCTATAAAGTACATGAAGAGATGCTCAACATCATGAGTCAATGCAAAAAAATGCAAATTAAAGTCACGAGACGTCACTGTATGATGCTGTGATCCAACTACTGGATTTATATCCAGAGACCATGAAATGAAAACTCTGAAGAGACAGTTGCATTTCCACATTCAGTGCAACAAGGAAACAACTTAAGTGTCCATCAACTGATGTATAAAAAAGAAATGCAACATTCACACCAGGAACTATAATTCAACCATAAAACAGTACAACCCTATCATCTGAAAAGCGTGTATCAAACTGATCAGTGTGTTAAGTGGATAAAGCAGACACTAACAGACAAGACCTGACTCCAACCCAGAATCTGAAAAAGCTGATCTCCAGAATTAAAGGTAGGGCGCTGGTCCTGAGAGGCCAGGTGCAGTGAGAGTCAAATGCAGGGCTGGGAAGTTTGCAGATGACCGCCAGGTCAGAGTAAGACAGGAGCGATGCTCTGCACTACTGCACTAAAACAGGCGGGTTATTAACAACAACAGTGCATGCACTATGTGTGTTTTTAAAGCTATAAAAGCGGTTTTAGAAAGTTTTACCATAAAGAAAGGATAAATCCTTGAGGAGACAGACTGTTTATCCTGGTTTGAACATTCTACAATGTACATATGCACAAAAAGACACACGGTACTGTATAAATATGAACAATTTATATACATCCATCAAAAAGTTTAGAAGGAACACAAGAATATTACATGAAAGGAAAAATAAACAAAACAACAACAACAAACCGTAGCTTTCAGCCCACATCCTCTAGATGGCTATAATCAGAAAGGCCTACAACATCAGGTGCTGATAAGACCAGAAATCCCCAGCTCCTACACTGCTGGTGGGAACAGGGGATGGTAGAGCCTCTAGACAAACTGCAGCAGATTCTTAAACCATAGCACATGCAGGAGAATCCCATTCCTGGAGTAACTTCACCAAAGAAAGAGTGTTTCTGTCTTACATTTCCTCAGTCACGTAAATGGATTCTCACCACTGAATAAGCCATAATTCTTAAAGAAAAACAAAGCAAAAAAACTGGCATGAATCCAAATCTGTAATCGACTCAACTGTCATCAACTCATAGAGGTAAAACGTGGTGTGTGCTCACTCGCCAAAACCAAATACATAAATAAGACTTGAAAATAAAAGATTGTGTGTGTGTGTGTGTGTGTGTGTGTGTGTATGAAGTACTACCAAGTTGTATGATTCCAATTTCTGCCTGTCTATCCAGAGAGGACAGACAGGCAGCAGGACAGCTATGGTACTGGACTGATCAGGGCTGCAAATGAAGCCCTAAACCATGCTCATGTTGAACAACTTGCTATTTTAAAGCCCTGGGTTGGATGCCTACCATGAAATGTGTTACAGCATGTAAACTACACCCCAAAGAAGCGAGTTTTAAAGAGAAATATCAAACAATACCAGAAAGCAGTACTGATCATAGAGACAGCCTTTACAATCTACATAGATAGCATTTATGAGACCCTATGACCCTTAAGACTGATGTCAAAGCCCCCACCCCCACTGTCTGTTTTTAATGTGACTGTTCTGAAAACCGCTTGAAGAGCCTACAGTCTCTTAGGTACCACATTCCTATTTTTAGAGAAGAAAAAATAAAACCCATCAGACCCCTAGCTCATGATTTTTACTGAATGACAACATTCTGAATTTGACTTTAAAAAAATGTATATGCCTTATTACTAAGAAAGCAGGTCAGACAAGGGGTAGTCTGGAGGTTACAGATGCTGCTTTTAAATGGGGATCCTGTGTTATAAGACTAAGCTGTCTTAAGAAACATTATGTCTGGGGCAGAAGTACCTGATCCACTGGGCACTAACTCACCTGGAAGCCTCTCCATTTGCTAGGAGCAGGGTCCTGGCTTAACCTGGGACACTTTATGACTTATGGGAAGAGGGTCTGGCCATCAGCAGTCTCTCAGTCTCACAGGTGATTACCCTGGGCTGCAGGTGAGAGCCTCAGTCTAGAGGGAAAGAAGAGGCTAAAGAGGCTCTGTCTTCATGCCCCCGCAGGATTCCTGCTAATGTGGCATGGAGGTGCTGTCCAGTACGGGCAGTCACTGACCATGTGCAATTATGAATTCAAACTATGGAAAATCAGAACTGAAATACGCTGGGCCAGGATAAGACACACACTAGATTTTTAAAGACTCAGTAAGAAAATCATGCTAAGTATCTCCTTAATATTTTTAATACTTGGTGCATACAGAAATCCTATTTAGATCTACTGTGATAAATAAAATATAGTACTAAAATTATCTTGACATGTTATTTGTATACTTTTTGATGTGGCCACAGAGTTAAAGTCACATATGCGACTCTCCTCACTCCCCACCCCCACATACTGTAGACCTGTAGGATAGAATCTTTGAGTGTTGATGAGGATAATCTCTAAGAGAAACCATGTGCAATGCAGGAGTAGGGGGAACAACTGACCACGAAGCTCAGAGGCTTGATGATACAGCATGAAAAGCAGCAGACACCAGATTCAGTGAGTAACTAACACAGGCATTAAGGGTTAGGATGCTTGTGAACAGTGAAAGGGAAATCACAGTCTGCGCCACAGATGAACGACATAGCTACTGTGTGCAGGTTGACCTGGCAAGCGCCACTGCAGCACAGTGTGCTGGTGCTGCTGGCCACAGGTTTCTCAGTAGGGTTGGGATGGGCAAAATTTCTGAAGGCCAAGAGGAGGTGACTGGAAATGAATACAGTGTGCAATGTGTTATTGCCTTCACCTCAGTTAGGAAGCGTGTCTTGCCTGAACTACACAAGCACAAAGCTCCAGAGTCTCTAAGAAGCTGTGAATGAAGGGTCACCAAACCATCAGGGCATCAAAGGGACCCCCTGGTTCCGACTGTAAAGGCTGAATGTAGGAGCACTTGGGCTACATCACAGGCAGAATGTGGCCGACTCTCTGCTGTTACCACAGACAGGAAGAGAAAGTTGCTTCTAAGAAACCATTCATTTGGCATGAAAAAGCCACAAAACTCCAGACCAGAAGAAGCAAGCTACAGGGAATCTCAAGCTGCCACGGAAGAGAAATCAGTAAAGATGCAGAGGAGCCTCCACTGCCCCTCGCCCAGAAAGACTGTCAATCTCAAACCAAGACAAGCTTCCTCAAAGCTCTGGGCTGAGCTGCCACATACTGAAGCAAACAGTCTCTATGAAGATTTCTCAAAGATAATAATCTTACAGATCAAACAGCAAGCGAGCAAGGAGGAGGCTGGATGGCTCCTATTGTATTCTTATCGAACTGTGCTGATCTTCAGTTTAAAAAGAATCATCCAATTCAAATCCTTCACTGTACAGATAGGAAAACTGAGGTCCAGAGAAAGTGAACATCACCTACCAGACACCAGCCTCGGGCCATCTAGGCTAAATTTCACCACACTCCCAGCAATTATCAAAACAAAGAGGCCCAATCATCTCCTCTCAAAGTCGACTGTGCAGCCCCCTGGCAGAACTTTGGAGGAAGGTGTTGCTTTAGAGTGGACTTTCTCCTTCTAAGATGTTCTGGGTGAGTCTCATGCCTACAGGCTTTCTGGGATTCGATGCCTTGCATCCAATGCACATGCTGTCAGAAAGTAAATCTGGAACCAAGATCAAATCACACACCCTATTTTGTATTAGAAGAGGTTACATGTCAAAGGGCGCTTGTAGAAACACCACAAAAATAAACTTCAGGGAAAGATATGGAGCAGGGAGGGGCTGAGACACAATGGAAATGATACTCTGTGTCCCTATTTTGAGTGCCTTTCTCAATGCTATATGCATAGCAGCTAGAGGCAAGCTGGAAAGCAGCCAGGTCCTGGCTGCCAGCAAAAATTTTGTCACCTCCTTTGAACATCTGAAGTATGTTTACCCAATAGATTTCATTAAATTACACTTCCATTAGGAAGCATACAATGTTGATACTCATCTCAGAGATCAAAGGGATCGCTAAGAGGCATGCCATCCTGCTCCCCAGCTGATTGCTATTTCTGGGCCAATCAAGGAAAGGAGCCAGAACAATACTTAGTTAGAAAAAAAAAATGTAGCATCTCCCCAAGGACTATGGACTAAGAATCTGCAGCCCCATTATCAAAATGAGCTTATCATTAATGACAACGCACACACAGAGAGTTATTTTAATACGACTCCTACACAACAAACATGCTAGATTTGGGTCATTAGCTGAATTTGTAAAACAGTGTTTCTGAGAGCTGAGAAATTCCTCAGTATGAATGCAAAGTTTAAAGATGAAGAAAGACTATTTATAGAAATGGCGGGGGTGGGAAGGTCTGATTTTTATTAATTTCATTGTGACTTTATTTATTGTTAGATAAGCAAACAGGTGAACCAGACTGCAGATGGCGAACTTGATTGCTAGCAGGCTGTAAGAATTTTGGGTTTTTTTTTTTTTCCTCATGTCATTAATTTTTTTGATGGATCTTAAAAAGAACACCACTAATATATTTATTTTAAAGGGTAACAAATTATTCTGTCCTGGGATCCAATGAAAATACTTAACTTTCTAGAAACAAAGTACATGAAGGCTAAAGGGCTGAAGATTTAGCTATCGAAAATTATGAAATAAAAATAGGTCGTCTCAATTCAGGGAAAAGTAGTTTACACAGGCTCAGTGGGGACTTTTGTTTAAGTACTGGTAAAGGCTACAGGTCCTTTATTTAACATTAGAAAGGTATTCTGGTCAACAGCTCAATTTTCAGAACCTAATCTGAAACAGTCAGAACTTTCTTCCATAGCTGATATGGAGAGGCACTGGCTGAGAATGGAGTGGAAATTGCCTGGAAATGGAGTGGAAGGTGAGCCGTGGTGGAAGGTGAGCCGTGGCGGAAGGTAAACCCACTGCCACAAAGCTACAACCCAATTTTGGTTGCTCTTCTCCAATGAAGAGTCAACCTCTCGGTTACCCGTATTTGTCACAACACATGAACTCTAATTATCTATCTTTTGCAATTAATCATCCAACAATTATCTTTCCTGCACTTAGGAGCATCCAGCTGGGAACCGAGTTTTAATCTAAGAGAGAAAAAAATAGGGTATTCAGGTTTCTAACAAATTACTTCTAATTACCACAACCTTTTCTTAGTCATCCCAATGTAAAAATGCCTAAAGCTAATCAAGGAATTTAAATTGTTGGCATTCTTGCTGGTATTTTAAATGTTCATTTAAATTTCCCCAAAGAGCAGTTCTGGAATTATATTTTGCTAACATTCTTTAAACAAACATCCTGTTTGGCAGTACACAGGGAAGGGGTAGTTGAGGGTCTGGGAGCTTCTAAGGGAAAGGAGCTTAAACTACTTTGAAAAGGCACCAAGCAGAATCAGACATAAGAAACCCAAGAATGGTATATCCATTTCTCTCTATTGCTGAGATAAAACACCACAACCAAGGCATCTTACAGAAGGAAGAGTTATTCAATCATCGGTTTCAGACAGTCAATAACGGCGAAGAAGGTAGCCGTGGAGGGAGATCGCCTTTCCAACCAGACATGTAGCACAGGGAGCAGTCAGTGGGATGAGGCTAGGAACTCTCGACACCTATCCCCATGATATATTCCTGCAGCAAGGCTCTACCTCTTAAAGGTTCCACAACCCAAACAGCACCACCAGCTGGAGAACGAGTGCTCAAATACATTAGCCTATGGGAAATATTTCTCAAACCACCACAGATGGTATCTTCAAAGTGAAGACATCCCTTCTGATAAGCCCGGGAGACTGGCTCAGGTGAGTCATAAACCATGAGAATTGAGAAGCTGGGGATCATCTACTGAGGGCTCTGGAAGTAAGGTGCTGTGACAGGGGCTTCAGCACCACCTGGAACCCTTCAAAACTTCATGATGCAAGTCCTTCCTGGGACTCTTTAAGTCCTTCCAAATTGGAAACTCTAGGATAGGTGCAGGTCTATGTGTTAACTAGCAAGTCCTTCCTGGGATTCTGATATCCACCCAAGCCTAAAAGCTAATGGGCTAGCCTGACCACTCATTACTATTTAGATGAAGGAACAACTGCATCAGGGAGGGAAAAATAAAATGACATCAGAGAACTGACCATTATTCTTTTTTGCTTTCATCTAGAAAAAAGAAAAAAAAGAAAGTTTTGTTTATCAAGGTACAATGCTGTAGTACACACTTCTCAGTTCTGGAAGGTACAACCTAACATTCTGTAGATCTCGAGCCAATAAGAAGTGAAGACTAGAGAAATAAGAGGAAGCCAGCATCTCCCCTGAATTAAAGTAGGATCACTCTGACATGGACAAACCACAGACAATGCAATACTATGGTGGCTAAATACTACAGTCAAGTCAGTCAAATGTCAGTTTCAAATGCTTGCTCAGCTGCAGGCCAGCTCAGTAAGACAGCCACACTCCCATGGCAGAAGCCTAGAGATCTGGTTTTAGGTGATAAAGGCTGTAGCAAAGTCCCATATTATGACAGAAAAGGAAGGTGTTTGCTCAAACTTAGGAAAGCTTTACATCTGTCTCAAAACACAGCCCAACCTGACTCTCCTCATTTACCACCAATCCACAGCTAACTGGGCAACAATTTCAAGTTAGAATATTTGATATCCTATTCACTCACAAAATTCTTGAGGTATAACCTTGGGTCTCCTATGTATTAGGAAAAACTGGACCACTGAGCTATACATCCTGTCCTTTATTATTATACATTGTTCTTCATTTTGAGACAGGGTCTTGCTGAATAGACCAAGCCTTGAACTTGGAACTCTCCTATGTTAGTCACAAGGCCAGCAGGGACTCAGGTCTGCTCCACTCCACCAGGCCTGGCTCTATGTGGAATGTATAATCGTTTATACAGCATGACGACAGTCATTCGTGTCCTAACTGTGTAATAGACTAGACCAGGATGACTAGTTGTACATGAAAATAAAGCAAACTACAGGTCAATAAAAGGGCCAGAAGCTACTCAAGAGCTCCAGGTGGGAAGATGAGCCATCCAGCGCAGGCAGGCACCATCCAGTGCGGGCAGGCAGGGTCAAATCAGGGGTGTGTATCCCCATAGTCTCACAACAGTCTCTTAGTGTATTTTTCATAGTGTGGCGAAGTATGGCTCAGTAAACAAACCAGTGTTGAACATTCCCTCCTCTAATTATTGACTTCTCTTCCTTACCACAGCAGGAGAGGTAAGGACTGTATCTATTAATTATTACCAAAATGTTCATACAAGCAAGATAAATTTGAAGAAGACAATTTTGAAACCAAACTACATGGATTAAAACCTGTTCTTTTCAGGTAAATACATTATAAAAGATATTCAAAGTAGAGAAAAAATGTTATCAGCAACAAGATCAGTGGAGTAATGATGGTCAGATGGCACACTAGGGCCATTAGGCTACAAGCAGAAGGTAAGGACTTCAGACAGAACAGCATGATTAACAGAAAAAAGGTAAACATTACCCTTCACAGATGACAACAGCAGGTTAATTTGATTAAGGGAAGTGGATAAGGGCAACTAAAATGTGTCAAGTGATGTCTCTTAGGTATTATGATCACTAGTGATGTGAACGTACAATGTTACAAATCTGATCCAGTTGGCAACGATAACACTGGTGGGACTCTAAAATGCAACACTATGGACCCCCCCCACACAACTCCCTGTCTTTGTAGGGAATTGTAAGGAATGTTTCTCAATCCAAGCACAGAACACGAGTACCTATACGATTCTTATTCTAAGATCACTTTGACTTTTAGAAAGTGGTACTAACTCTATCTGTGTTTTAACAGACACATACACAATGCCTTAATATAGATGTCAGGACATTAAAAATGGCAAAGTCAAGGCTATTATGTGGACAGAAAAATGTAGATGTGGGAATCCAATGGTTATGGTGAAATGGGATGCAACTGAGTCTGTAGAGTGCTTTCCTACAATGCACAAAGAACTGGGTTCAATATCCATCACTGTATGAACCAAGCTTGGAAGCACACACCTATAGTCCTAGCACAGAGAGAGAGAGATGGTAGAAGCCAAAGATTCACAGGCTCAAGGTCAAAGAGCTCAGAGGCAGCCAAGGCTATATGAGAGCTTGTCTCAAACAACAACAACAAAAATACACGAAAGAAAGAAAGAAAGAAAGAAAGAAAGAAAGAAAGAAAGAGAAAGAACGAACGAACAAGGGAAGGAGGGAGGAAAGGAGAGGGAGGAAGGGAGGGAAGAAGGGAGACAGACTGTGGCCTAGGAGTAGCTGTGAAGGTGGGAGCAGAAAAGGTCTCTGTTTAAATTAAGAAGCTTTAGTTTGGGTGGTTTGGGGACTTTATGCTACGGTAGGAACCAGTATGTGTTTCTTGTTTGTATGGAACACGATATACACTTTAGATATACTGCATTATCTTTAATGGTTAACTGCTTGCAAATTATCAAATCTTAGTAATGTGCACTCAAGAATATCCAAGATTCAGATTTCTAAAACGAGCTTTGAGTTTGAACAGAAGGCCAGTCTGTCAGAGACAGAGGGAGTAAACAGACAGGAAGGCACACCAAGGCGCTAGTTTAAGGACATCTCCTTTGCAAACGCATCCACCAGAGCCCTTCATGGGGTGTCACTTCATAAGGACCCCAATATGAAACAGGCAGAAGCCTCACTTCTACAAGCTAATAAAAGCTGATAAAAAGCTACCTCCACTCCCACAAATGTAAGTTACCTGTGAAAATCCTCAAAGATGACTGGTGGCTAAGACAAGAATTATGCCAGGCTTAACACTCGTAACAACGGGCTATTTCTGACCTATGCCACTACTGTCTCCTATGAACCCCTCTCAAAAGATTTCTTTTGCTTTTTATTATTATTATTGTTGTTGTTGTTGTTGTTGTTATTTGGTTTTTTGAGACAGGGTTTCTCTGTGTAGCTCTGGCTGTCCTAGAACTCACTTTGTAGACCAAGCTGGCCTCGAACTCAGAAATCCACCTGCCTCTGCCTCCCAAGCGCTGGAATTATTTAAAGGCGTGTGCCACCATGGCCCGGCTCTTTTGTTTATTTCTACAATGTTACTTGGCATTTCTCAACAACTGTTCCTTAGCAGAAACCTAATCGTAGTAAACGTCCCAAGGAATGTGTCTGCATAAAGTGGGAAGAGGGGGGCCACCAGAAGAGAGATTCACACCCCCATCTTCCTGAGTTTCAGTAACCCAAAGACTCTGGACAGAGATGGATGCTGCACTCTGGAGATAGGAAAGGAACACACACACCGCACACGTACATGTATATATGTTTACAGTGGCAAGATTTTATCTAGAAAATTCACAGGAGGAGCTCTGCAATAGCTGCTTTTATGTACACGAATCGGTGATGACAGCAAACTAAGAAATAATTAAACTTCAAAATGAAGTTTAAAGATACATGCAATGCAAAACTCACATTCCTTCTGCACAGAAAGGTTAAACTGTGAGATGTTATGCTGTCATTGTTGTCTATAATAAGAGTGAACAAGTAATACCTAAAGTTGTCACCTGCACACTTATACCAAGGAGCTTGGGAAACCGTCAGTGCGGTTTAAGACTCTAAGCGGCCCCTTTTATCAGATAGCAATACAGCATGCTTAATTTATTGGTTTGGTCTTAATATAAAACTTTGACAATCATATGTTACTGTAAGTATTGATTTGGTAAACAAGGACCACAGGGAAATGTCCAAGAGTTACTGCAATGGCTGCTGGAAGACAACATTAAGTTGTATTTCTCAGCTCTTCTCTGGCAATGAGTGTCACATGATTTCCTACATGTGACTTTTCTGAGAAGATGGATTCAGTGGCGCATTACAGAATCTTCATTCTTTTAAAATATTTTTTAGATGTATTAATTTTATTATTTATGTTGTAGATATTTTTGCCTGCATGTATGTGTGTATACCATGTAAATGCTTGATACCGCATGGGTACCAGGAATCGAACAGGTGTCCTCTCCAAGAGTAACAAGTGCTCTTAACTTCTGAGTCATCCCTCCAGCCCCAACCTTCATACTATTTCCCTGGTCTGAAAACTTAAAAGCAGTCAGCAGGGAGAAAACGCCCATTGTTACACAACGTCTTGTTTTGTTCCACCTCTGTTTAATAGAAATCATGTTCAAAAGACAACTCAAGCTAGATATGATCTCCTGACTGGAAATCTTAGATGTTCCCTCCTTTGTACCGGTCACTGGCCGGTTTGTTGATCATTGGCTATGCCACCCACACTATATCATTGGTTACTCATTGAGTGACCCATGTTTACTAAGTGACTCTTGTTGTGAAGCTCTGTAATTGTTTGGTGTCGGCTCCTTGCTGGCAGGTCCAGGCGAGAGGAGAGCACCCAGTCCAGCCAGGTCTGTCCGGGGGCTGAGCAGGATGGCGAGTGTCAATGGCCCAAAAGAAACACGCCAGGCCCAGGAGTCTAGTCAAAGCAGGAGCTCACTTTATTAAACTAGACACTTGCTTATATAGAGAAGGCAAGGAGGTGGGCACTTAGGTACGGGAAGAAATGACGTAGGAGACAGGGAAGGGTGACGGAGGGTAAGGGGTAACTGACAGGGCCAATGGCAAAGCTTCACATCAGAAACAGCAGGGCAGAGGCAGGACAAAACAGGTCTTGCTGAGTCACCCCAATACAGAAGTGACTGACACAGGGAGGCTTAGGCTCTCCCACAAGGCCACACAAACTCAAGCCAGGCTCAGGTTTGTCCTCAAGAACCAAACCAGGGCCAAAATGGGGCCCAACAGTTTGGAATAATAAAACATAAGCAAGTGAAAAGTAGAATCATCTTGGCTCTGACACGGGAAGTGTGTGAGTTAGCACAGGTTACAGATATAAGAACCAAGGTGAATGAAGACTTAAGAAAATCTATCATGACAGGAAAGATAATTAGAAACGACTCCACAAAGGAGGTGAATAATGGTCTAGGGATTGTGAAAATGGAGACATATCAATATGAGATTAATAGATTAAGTTGAGCCAAAGGTTCCAAAGCATACTAATTATCTGAGAGGATATAGAACAGTGCCAAAGCTACAGGAAAACTACCAGCAACCTTGAAAGACCAAGCACTCCACTGTCAGCATCAGGAGGCATGGTGCTCACTGCCCTTACGTAGCATAGAGATTGGCCCTGCATCTGAGCTGAAGACACTGAGACACAGTGACTCGCCCAACAGCACTCAGCTGCTTAGCCTCAGACTTGGTGCTCACAGCCAGAACTCCGGTGTCCGTCCACGGTGTCACACTGCCTCTCATGGCTCACAGCTTGTGTGAAATAAACACAGGCTGGTTAAGGGACCAAACCATCTTTCAATTCTATATACTGGCTCTAAGAGACACAGATAGATGCTACAGAGAGGGAGGAATTCAAAGCCCACCAGCCTTGCATCCAGACTGTGAGAACGTAAGAAAAGCCACTTAGTCTTTCATATGTCTTATGTGAAAATTACAGCTGACTGAAGAGTAAAAGATACACAGTGGGGCTCTAGCCTGTCGGGGGCCATAATAGTCACGGCAAGTGTTCTCTCCCCTCTGGAAACCCTGCCAGAGACCATTCTGACCAAGTAGCTCTTAATCATGGATAAACTTCCACACTGAGAAACATCTGAAATATCCACAGTCCTTCTTCTGTTGGTCACAACTGCAGGGCAAGGGTTGCCTGCTGGCAGAGGCTTGGGCATTGGTAAACACCCACACAGTACAGCACCGCCTTCCAGGAAAGAACGGCCCATTCAACTCAACGTCTCAACAGTACTGAGGTTAAGGATCCTGTTCTAGACTCAAGAGAATGCCTATTACAACCGGTATTCAACTGAGAGAGAGATCGTGCCTCGTTCTAGTCCTACCAAAGCATTCGCATCCAAGTAGGAATGCATTCGATGTCCAGTTTACAGCACAGAGTACAAGCAAACAGCCGAGTTAGCTTTGCCTGCCAGGTAGATCTGAGTGTCCTTCTGCACGGGACAGCAGTGCTGAGGGAGACTGAGTCATTATGCTTTTTTTTTTTGAGAACTGATAAAATTCTTTAGGCAATTTCTTTGGGCAAATTTGCAGTTAATGACAACACCCATCCATACTTGGAGGAAGTTCTTAAAGCTGCTTAGATTCCACGAGGCCCTAGGAATCACAAGGTAGAGCAGGAGGAGCAGGCAGGCTGCCAAACAAACACCAACACACTGGCACCCGAGGCTGGTGATACAGCATGCTCACCCTTAATGAATGCTGACCCCTTCTATAAGGCCCCTGCACAGACTCCTACTGTGTTCAATTCTCCCTCTTGTCACTTGCCTGCAACAGTCCTGGGCCCCATCCAAAAAGACAAAATGTCTTGGTTTGCTGTCTAGGTAAGAATGCAGGAGGATGCCACACTTTAGTTTTAGAATCTATAGAACGAAGTTTTGCGGAGACAGTGTGAAAAGACAACCCCAGTTTCTGAAGACCCCATCAAGAGTACAAGGCAGCCAGCTTCTAGTGCCTTGTCCCCGCCAGTGCTCACAAAGGCTTTCTGAAATGCAGAGCGCACTTCTGATTGTGCTGCATTTAAATAAACTGCTCAGGGAGAAAAGTCAACTTTTAATGCAAAGAGAATATCCCGGGTAGATTTGGTCTTGGAAACTTCTCTATCAAAATGCCGCAGCATGGTGTATTTTAAATATCAACGTGAGCCACACTGCCATCTATGGCCACTTTCCACTTCAGTCAGAAAGCTCAGTTTTACCTTTTGACAGTTTCTGAACACTGCCAGAAGACAGAAAACCCTTTCAGGTAGGAAATGCACTAGTAACGATCCCCCACACCTCCGAGTGTGTCTTTCTGATACACAGGCATACTTCTATAGGATCTACCTCAGGGAATAACAAACAACTCAAAAGAGGTCAATTTAATGATAAAGACTACTTGGAAGTGATGGACTTTCTAGAAGCTCTCTATGACAACAGAGTAAGTAAAACACTTCAGTGAATATACTAGGTTTCAAAACTAGGAAAATGATTAATGTGGTTTCAATTACAAGCAGCGCTTGTTTAAGACACATGGTACTATGTTTTCCAACCTGAGGATTACTGACTAAATTCCACTCAGAAATAGTTTAAGATTTTTCAGTTTAAACTTTAACTACTATGTCAGCTGTTTTCAACTTTCGAGTTAAGACATATTTGGGGACCTTCACAAGTGTTTCTAAGACTAATGGAAAACACAGGAATGTACATTACGATTCAGTACAGGAGCACAATTACAGATATGAAGTATCACCCAAAATAATTTTACGAGGGGGGTCACCACCACATGAAGAACTGTATTGAAGGTCGCAGTGTTAGAAAGGTTAAGAATTCGATGATTGAAATTGCTATCCTAAGCTTTGGGTAGTGTAAAGTTAAAGCTGTTCCGACCTGGCTATACAGGGAGCTTGCTGTTGTTCCCTAAAGAAGAACAAGCAATCTAGTAATTCTGCAGCTGGCTTGTAGGTAACATTCCCCACACCAGTGCACAGCTATCATCATTTGGAACCAAGTAGATTTTCCCTTTCTTTCTATTCCAAATTCACTCTTGGCTTTCTGCCAAGAGAAAACAGACACAGGGGAGGCAAAGAGCAATTCTGTTCGGATCAACGAAGCTGTTGGTCGTATCGGAGTCCCACTTATCCATCACGTCCCTATGTCTGTCTCTCTGATTAGAGATTACTAGCAATTTCTTTACAATTCTTGGATAAAATTAAGTTACAATCCATCTTTCAAGACTTCAGAGTAGCAAAAAAAAAAAAAAGTGTGTGTGTGTGTGTGTGTGTGTGTGTGTGTGTGCTGTGTGTGTTCTGATGCATGCACCTGTGTATACATTGTCTGTCCTAAACCCAGGAACAGCACACACATATGTACATACAGAGAGAGCCCTGCGTTTCCTTTAAGAAAATGTATGCCTGGCTAGATGCATTTGAAATAACAACTTTTAAAATGCAAGCACTCACAGGAAGACACTCTAGTGCACTGACTGGGTTCCAGGTCAAAGCCACAAATCAGTACTAGCTAAGAGCTCACAGCTTGCCTTTGTTTTCTCCTAAGCTCAAGTGAGAATTTAAAATATTCACTTTGCCACCTAGAGAGAAAAATTATGTATGCATACCTTCTTTGTCTCCTCCAAGTAAAGACATAAAACCTAAATACAAAAGGAAATTAACGGTAAGGCAATTCGATACAATGTTATTGTAAGAAAACAGATTTTTTTTGTAATTAAAATTTTTTATTTAAAATCATTTTAGGGATCTAAAAGCAAGTAAATTAATTAAACAGAACTCAAACTCACACAGAAAAAAGAACTTCACTGTTTTAGGTGCAAAGCTACCAAGTCACCCGGCACCAGTAACGCATTAGCAGCTTCTAGTCAAAATTGGGTCAGGGCTTTGCCTAGCTCTCTGCCTTAGTTCCCCACATCAGCTACTAGTTTCCAAATTCACATATAGAAAGAATCACTTGCGGAGCTGCCCTTAAAAAGCCACCACAACAATGTCCAAATCACCCCTACACCAATACAGTCACACATGTGTGAGTCCATCTGGTGTCAGGGATGTTTAAAGATACCCAGATCCCAATATGCAACAAAGGTAGGAGACCACGCTCTGACTTTGTAATTTGTGCACGGAAATATTTTACCCATCTCCAAACTCTCGCTGCCCCAGCGGGCCCTGCTAACCTTCAACCTGTCCTGCAGTTTATCCTGGCCATTCGTCTGACCATGTTCTTCTCTCAAACCCCTTCTCAAGGCTCATGGATGCACAGCTCCCACAAGGCACTTCTCTCAAGCCCGTCTGCTGCCATCACACTAGGCTGGACGCTTCTGTCTTTTCACACTCCCTAATGACCACCCCCCAATTCTGCTTACCACAGGACTACAAGGACTATTACTAAGGCTATAATCAATGTGAAAAATATGCATATTTGGGGCTGAGGCTATGATCAGTGGCTAAGTGCTTCTCCCCACACCTTATGAAGCCCTAGGTTTAGCTCCCAAGCGCACACCCTAACCCACAGCAAATTGTTGAGAAGTTTCACATTTGAAACTAAGTTCAATGAAGCAAAGAAACTTCACCAGCTTGGAAATTCTTTTACTTAGCATCCCAATTTTCCTTGGAAATATGCGTTTTACTATACGAGGCTCAAGTCATTCAGTTTCTACTATGTTGTTTCTATGTTTCAGACCAATTTCTCAACAGATGGGAAATTCTGTAGCTTTTACACTACTGGGCTATTTGGTTATTGGCTTAGGAGTGCTACCATGAACTCTGCTCATGTTAATGACAATATTTAAGAAAAACTACAGACTCTTTTTCTGCCTCTAGTTATAACAGTAACTTCTAAAGGTTTCAGGGAAGTCAATTATTAAAACCTAGAGAAAGAATAGGAAAGAAAGCCAAAGACACTGCATGTGTATTTAGAACTCAGATGAAAACTTGGTGCAAAGACAACTCTAAATAGTAATAAAATGCATACGATAAAAAGGCATAAAATATATAATATAATTTCTCTACCTTTAATTCTACCTCTACTCCCACAAGGTCAAGGAGAAAGCTTGCTTTCTGTTACCATAGATTAATTTCTAAGATGTCTTTTACAAAACAAAATGTACTACCATTCAAAAGCAACCCAAATACGAAGGTCATGTCTTCTAATGCGATGGAAAGTGAACGCTTCAGTCTTTTGTGTAAGCTCCTGCAGCTTGCCCCTGGAGCCCTGAGGAAGATGGTTTACATTTTTTAGGATTTTCAAGGATCTTCTGACCTTGAGATACTTTAACCTTTAAATTCTTTAATTATAGGATTACGGTCTGTGCACAGCCAAGTTGCCACCTAAGACTTAATGCAGTGCTCCAAGTGCTTTTATACTTACAATCCTATTGGACCCCTATCCTTCCCCCTTATGTGGGCAGAATTCAAAGGTTCATATCAGGAAACGAGAGCACGCATGCAAGAGGGCCCAGACCACAGACCCTGTGCCTTCTCGCTATTTTCCACTTGTGTTGTGAAAACATGGTCCGTAACCAAATTTAGCTCACATACAATGTAAGAAAAAATAAGGTATTAACTACTTCGAGCAAACCTGAGACAATATTTACATGATATTTTTGAAGCGTAAATAAAGCCTCCAAATAGAATACCTGGATCAGACAGTATTTGCAGTGACTAAACCCAAGCCACATTCCTTCAATAAGGGAACAAAAGCAAAGTTTAAACTTCACTGAAATAGCAACTATAAACCTGTAAGTTTCTAACCAAGAGATGGCAACTTTCTTCTTCCCATGTGTAGTTTAAATGTCATGTGACCATGAATGGGACACCTACACCCTCCTTCAGCTGAAATGTATCTGTGGGTGAGGTAAGAGCTCAGTGAGCCAGGGAGAGGAGTGTGGGCATGCACTCCACGAACAATATGCAGCTGGCTTAAAAGGTACAGTGAGCATACACAGTGAAAAAAAATTAAAGAGGAGGGGAACCAAAAATTGTTAGCTGGTGAGGATGTGAAGAGGCAATGGCCAGTCATAAAAGTCGCAGCAAGTGTCTGAGCGAAACTTTAGAGGAGACAAACATCAAGAAAGGAATCTGTGTTCTCACTCACAGGAAGTCATTTTAAGAAACTGGCCGAATTTCTATGAATTAGATGCTTCACAACAAGGCCAAGCCTGAGCAAAAAATAAATAAATAAATATTCTTAAATCAATTTCATTCCATATTTTAAATTTCTTATACTCTTAAATATGATTGTTCCAGCCTCAGAAGGACACAAACTCAAGCCAAATAATAAACCAAAATGAAACTATTTTTACACATGGTCCACTGCCCCCCAGATTTATACTAAGTTTAAGTCAACAGCAACGCCTGGCATAGATCACCCGGGGCCTACTTTAACTCCTTGTACAAGCAAACTTAAAATAGTTGACAGAACACACATCCTCAGCTACTATTACACAGCTTGAAAACCTCACCATGGAGCGCAGATCTGGCACAGTCCCCATCACCACCAGCTGAATGCCCTGAAAAGCTGGGTGCAAAGTCAAAAGTGCCTAACCCACTTTAAGCTGTGCTCTGAAGCTTGCAGATATAGAACTGGATAAAAGACAGTAAGAATAGCATGAAAAGCCAGGGAAGATTCACGGAGAAAGAAACGAGATGTCAGAACCATTATGTATCATTTCAAGTTACCAACTGATTTTAGTTTGGCAAAGCACAAGCCTGACGTGTTTTATTCAAATACTGTTGTAGCCCTAGGGCCTAAGTGTGAAATATCTAGTTCAGTCGGCAGTGTTATATTATAGAGCCATGAATTTCCCTTGAGCATAAACTTTGAGAGGGCAATGAACAGTGGGGAGCTGGTTTATTATGGAGTCATCACCTTGAGGTTTTTTGGTTTCTTCAGGAAATATCATTGCTTATTGTCATCTTCTCCCCTTTGATGCCTGATGTACACCAAAAAAGTACATCCATAAAGGATGCTTCATTTAGAAATGAATTAGCTACAGTAATGCCCAAGGAATTGTGGGTCACACCTGAGAAATGAGCACTCCATAGGGAAACCAAGTAAAATGCACACACTGCTTAATGATGCCAGGGAGACTGAGCAGCACACAGATGAGGACTGCATGGTCTCTGCCCAGCCATCTGAGAGGTCACGTGACTTTTGACCACGAGACAGTGTGTAAGCAACCAGTGGAAAGTTTACTATTTATGAGCAAACAATTTAACATTAAAACAGAGATGGCTTTTTGACTATGGCAATTAGCCCCTTCATGTTCCAAACACCAAGTAACATTTTCCCATTAATTTTTAAACCGATGTGGCTTTAACTTAAAATAAACTGTACATCAAAAGAATGGAAAATAAACAGCCAGGAACACAATTTGACGAATTGGATTTATTTAGTTTATTTATCTAAACAGGGACCACTGGATCTCTTTAATAGGCTGACAGTTGCACTGGGCTGGTTAATAAAACATTCAACACAGTGTCTTCAGCCAATATAGAAATGCAAATCCCATCAGAAATATTTTATTCATGAGCAGTGATTTCTGTTACTACCACAGTTGCTTCCTTCCTTCCTTTTCTTTCTTGCCTTTCTTCTTCTTTTTTAATGGCACTCTGCAAACAAACAGTGCCATCTAGTGACTAATGAGAAAGTCAAATCTGTTACAGGCTTATAATCTGGCAAATTTTTACCCATTTTTCTTATTTTCAAGTGAGATCACAAGTACAAGTAAACAGCAAAGTTGAAAGTAGCTTGCCATTGAGAAGGATTAGAACAGAGAAAACGTCTAAAACCAATAAACTATACACAGATACACGCACACACACACACACCAATTTACCTACCATTTTATCTAGAAAATATATACTTCAACTACATAGAAAAATCAAAATGTTATAAAGCCTAAGTAAAAAACTAGCTCTTTAATCATAAAATGGCACCATAATTTTAACTTTTTTAAAAAAGCATTGTTACATACATTTTTTTTAATTAAACAACAAAAGCCATCTCAGACTCGGACAACACAGAAAGATGAGTAAGTTTCCACAGGATGCATAGGTGGGTGCACACATGTCTGCATGTGTCAGGGCACACATGACCTGCTACCATGGCTTCGGTGAATATGGAAGTTGTTTTCACAGGTCATCAAAGTCTACAGTACCTAAGGTCAATATTCTCAAGACTGAGGTGGTCATCATAAAATTACTCACTGGAAAGATGTCAGAGCTTCATAGATCAAGGAAATCTATTATGGCCCACCTCAAAAGTTAGCAATAAGTCCCAACAATTAAATTTGTGGAGTGCCAAGATCATACTACTTCACTCAAGCACACATGACAGGGGAAGGGTCAAGAGTGTGAACCTGTGACACTTCTATGTGGGGAGGCCAGAGCAGTGCACAGCATGCCTGCTTCCCAGGACAGAAGGCAGGGTTATGGCTGAAAACAGTCTTTGGTGTCTTCCTAAGACCATGTTGCTCCACTTGTGCCCATCTTTGTAGAGCCTCCCAGGTTAAGAGTCTAAAACAAGAATCTTACTAACAAAGATGGCTGCTTGCATAATAGCTTTCTAATCACTTCCCTGGTGGGACCTGACAAAATCCTCTTCCGTAGGAGGAGTGTGTGTGCACACTAAACGCACACACACTTTCTAAACAGATCACCACCTTTCCCCTGAAAGGTCACAGACTTGTGCAAATGCCTAAGAGAATCAGTCTGTGGTTTCAATGAGTTCAGAGTTCAGCCAACTTGGGGAACCACATATGTCTGCCAGCCTTGTCAACACTGTGAATCTTCCTGGGTAGAGTGCCTTAGAAAAAGAATCCCAGCTGCATTCTGCCCTGGAGTCTGTGAAAGGCCCAGAGTCAGAGACTTTCTCCTACAAGTGTTTGACACTTCAATGAGCAACACACAGAGGGTGCCCAGCTCCAGTCCACCTCCGCTATTATTTCTCCGTGCCTCTAACATGGAGGAGAAGCAGAGACAGAGCAGAAATGACCTACAATAAAAGTATGAAGAGAAGAGTCCAGAACAAACTGCCAAGTGGTGAACTGCAAAACTGGGAACTCTTTATTAATCTGTCTTCTTACAAATGATCCCAATTATAAATCCTGATATATTCTCGAGGTGTGAAGGGAATAAATAGCAACGAACAGCTATCCAACAGACGTTGACGTCACTGAGAAGATAGCATGCTCCCACGTCACTGAGAAGATAGCATGCTCCCACTAAAATGATCTAGAGTTTACAGAAATGGAAAATGTCAACACTAGAAGAACATAGATCTTTAAAATGTGGATGGCAAGACATCATTATTATGGAAAGCTATTTACGAGAAAGGAGAGATTAGAAAACAACCATCCAAAATGCAAAACACGATCCTCCCGGAGCAACAAGGGTAAGTTGATCTTGTTTGTCAAAATCTTTGGAATGTTGACATTTTATATGGACTGAAGGAGTGTGAGTGCTATAAATGGCAGATGTGTTATGTGTACATGGTAAAGGGATGTTTCTTTGCTCAGATGGTTCTATCCATCTGTTACAGGTCTGGGGTTGCTTAGAGATTTATCATGATCATAAATAAATTTTCCTAAGAAGAGGCTTTTATTTTAAATACTGGTATCCAATGTGGGACCAGGACTGTACTTGAGAGCCCCCAACCATATCACGCCAAGGCTTATTAAAAACAAAACTACAAAGATTACATGTATATGTCTACATGTAGAGTCTAACTTTAACATATATGCCATGTAGTTGACCTAGTTATCTTTTTGATTACAGTAAGCAAGTTTGATTACAAAAGCAAAACCAGAGATTATTCCTCTGCCCTACAATCTTGCTAGAACAGCAGATCTTGCAAGAACTGTCAATTTAAGAACAGTCTTCAACGTCTGGGGAAAGGGACGTGAACTGCAAGGGCACAGCTTATGTAAGTTAGGGGCCGTTCTTGCTTTTTGGTCTCTCAAGCAAGTAAGCCTACACTTTAAATGTAGTGTTAACTAGCACACTCACTCCTGTATTTGTCAGAATGCATGTATGTTCCTGAAGAAGGTTCAGGCATGTGATAAGTGCTGCACATTACAGCTGAGACCACCCACACCTCTGAGCATGCTTCAGTGGTTTCCTACGGTTCCCACAAAAACAGAAGACTGCTATCTCAGGATGCCACAGGTACAAGAAGACAGAATGTAAACAGAAGCATTCAGCTCCTCACCTTTTGACTAAAAAAAAAAACAGTCAAATTTAAATTCCTCCTTCTCACTCACACTTTAGTCTCAGAAGGAAAACTTGAGGGTGTGCACAGGCTGTGCTCAGCTGGCCGGCACCTGTGGAGACAGTGCAGGAAAGAGCAGTAAAAGCTTCAAGCTTCTCCACAGCACCCTTTAAACCCTGGCCTAGAGGACTGGCTTCGGCAGTCTGCAGGCAGCTGGATCTCTCGGCACATTCACTCAGCCTCACCGTGAGACAATCCATACAAGTGCCTCGCTCTGATGTCCACAGCTCTGCACTGGGAGCCCGCCTAACAGTCACATCACATAGCCTTCCAGACGGGGACATCTTTCTGGTGCAGTATCCGGGGAAATGAGTGAACTTAGACGGGGCCAGAGTGCTGCTTCCAACTCCCACCAGTCCTCTGCCAGTCTATGCTGTGTGCTGTGTCTTAAAGCTTAGCTTGGTCAGGAAATATAAGTGCAATGACACAAATCAACCACAAGATGGTGCTAGCATCACAATGCAACACCAGAGATGCCAAGCACCCAACAGACCTTCAGAGTCTCATCCTGGTTCACCACACATTATCCCGTTCTTTTCTATTTACTTAGACGTAGGCTAACAGCTTATACATGTTTGTAACCTAAAAAACAACAACAACTTCAAAGGTGTTTATTTATTTGTGTTTTGTTAAGATACAATCTTAAATTTGAGGGGGGAAAACCCAACAACCCTCGGCTGAATATTTTTGTCTTTTCACTGGTTCATTTTCTTTGACTATTCTGACATCATGGCCTTTGTGGGCTAACCTCATGTGTGTCTCTCTCCCAGGGACTGAACTGCTATCACCTGCTAACCATGAACCAACTATCACACGTGTGTTCGTTTTTCAAGCCCTAGGGAAGCTCGTGTCAATACTGAAAACATAAATTAGGAGAGCAACAGAATGCACGTGTATTTTCAGCTTCTCTGGGGTCCCCTCCACGTTCCATATTAGAATTCCAACTGACATTATGATGATTCCAGTTCCAGCTGTATTCAGGAACTAAGGACAGGGTCTACCACACAGTAGGACTAAAAAAGACTTGTTGAAGTAACCCTGTAGTCCACCTGAGCCTCCTTGGTTTTATGGTATTGTATGTAGAAACCCAAAACCCACATCATGAAATGAAACAGCATATGCTAAAGAACTGTACAAACTGTTGATCAGAGCAGCTAGCAGTGGTAGAGGAGCAGAAAGAGAACAGAGAAACAGATGTCAACCCACAGAAACACTAGTAATCACAGACAGGGAAGGGGAGAGGGAGGCAAAGAGAAATTAAGCGGGGCTATTTTTGGACAGAAAGAGCGTTGTGGGGAGAACAGGAGTCAGAGGCAGGGAGCAGATGGACCTGACCACGCAGCGAGCATGCGCACGTATGGAATGCCATAAGGGATCCTATGAATATGTGAAATTCAGATGCATCAAAAGGACTGGTTAGGGGCTCAGTGGTTAAAAGCACTGGCTGCTCTTCTGGAGGACCCAGGTTCCCAGAACCCTCATGGCAGCCCAGCTACGTGTCTGTAACTCCAGTTCTAGGGCATCCCATGTCCTCCTCTTCCTCTGCTAGCCCCTGACAAGGATGTGGTTTTAATGCTAAGCATGGTAGAGCACACCTAGCACTGGGAGGCAGAGGCAGGGGTATCTCTGTGCACTCAAGGATAGCCTGGTCTACACAGTGAGTTCTGGTGGCTACAGGTAAATAGCAAGACCAACCCATTTAAAAAAAAAAAAAAAAGCAACTAAGTAAATCACTAGAAGCACTGGGGAAAGACGTCACTAGACACCACAGAAGAAGCTGTAGCACGGAGCATGAACATAAACATGACTATTTAGCCATGGCCTAGGAAATAAAGTTTAAGTTCATAGTTTCTGATTCCATTTTTCATTGTAGTAGAAAATATAATTGAAAAAGGAATACTCATCCAAAAAATAAAATTTCTAGATACTTAAAGTAGTCTACCCAATATTAATCTCCTTGGGAAAGTAGATTAAACAGTGGGTTAGGTAATACAGTAAGCTATGAAGTAATGTAATTTAGCATCTAAAGGCTGACAAGCTAAGACTGAAATGGAACTCGGTGAGGTGGGTTGAGCACTGTTTCCTTTAGGTTTCCATGCTGAAGCCCCAGTTCCCATTACATAGCATGTGGCTGTACTGGCGAACAGGTCTGCTAAGAGGTGATTAGGTCCCAATGTGGCCACTAGTGAGTGCAGGAGACTCTGCAGGGACAGGAGGCAGCCAGCCACAAACAGGAGAGACGTCTCACAACAAACTCAGTGACCTTGCCAAACCTTTTATAGCCCCCAGATCGTGGCGCTCCATTAAGACAGCTCTCCTAAATGCTACATTTGTTGCTGGGTCTAGGGGTGGTTTCTTTGGGCTAAGCACTCAAAAGAGAAGGTGTCTTCAAAAGTATCCATATAAATGAGATGCCTGCGTTCAGAACAATCCGAGGCTTGCCGCTTTCACCCTCACTTATCAGTGAACAGTAGAGTTTGTGACTCGAGTTGACCCAGTAGTTCTGTTTCCAATCCTCCCATACAGGCTACAGATTAAATCAGTGCAATTTTCTTCCAGCTCGCATGTCTTCTATGAGGGAAGTCACCCTTTAGCAGGGCAGGGAAGGTTGACGTGGTGGAGCACAGGAATTAAACACTGACACTCACAACCATCATAGTCCTCCAACCCCGATGGTGCCTGTTTTAAAAATAGGAGCACAGTGGCATTTACATCACAGTGACTTATGGTTTGCAACTTAAATGTCCCTCCCAGAGCCACAGGTTCAGTCCACCACAAGAGCACTGATTTGCTTTGGCACTGATCCACATGAAGATGTCCTGCCTTCCCATCGGCCCAGGAACAAGAGCCATCAGTGGAGACCTCTGAGACTCCGGGCTGCCTCCGCCTGTCCTCCTTACATGCCAGCTCTTCTAGCATCCTGTCATGATGCCTGACTAACACAGTGGCCAACAAGTCATCTCACTTCTCACTAAGATGTAAAATCAAGATGCTCCCAAGCCTCAAAAGCATTTCCCTTCATCACACCTTCACTGGTAGAAAGGCACTCTGCAAGGTGTACTTTCAAATAACACCTAAGGGAGCTAGGTACAGAGGATCCTTATAAATCCTTGACTTCCCCTATAAAGGTGTGGATCCCAGATTCACACACACAGCAGGTTCCCATGACAACATGTAACTGTGTCAATCACATGTAAGGACCGTTTTTTACCTGCACATTCTTTTATTTTCAATGTGAAGAGTAGGAAATTTCATGTATTGTAATTTCCTACTAGTTTATGGTATTGTACGTAGAAACCCATAATCTACAAGATTTGCTCTGCTCATCCACACGACAATTGTTACCACAGCATTACTTTCTCTACTTCTTTATCATTTACAGTAGTTTATCAGTGTTCACACCTGAGTCCTACAACTGTGGTGAAATCCGCATCACACAAACTTTACCACTTCAAGTCTTTTGAAGTGCTAGCTGACTGGTGTTAGCTCGTCCACAGTACAGAGCTGTAGAACTCGGTCTCTTGGAGAATTCCGTTCTACACCACCAACAGCTCTCTCTTCTCCCTGCCCCCTCCCCATTAAGTCCACTTTACTTTTTGTTTCTGGGTCTGACCACGCTAGAAACCTCATACACGTAAGTGAGCACACGCCTCATCTGCCTTTCGGGACTGACCCGTTTCCCTTAGCCTAATGTGCTCAAGGTTCCACTGCGTTGTATCATATTCAGAAGGCTGCATGTCCCCTCCTACGCAGACTTTAGTGGGTGTGTTCAGCCAGCAGCAGGCGTGCTAACTGCTGCTGTGCAATGCTGTGAACCTGGGCCCCTTCCCCTTCGCGGCTGAGTCCATCTTACACATGTATAACCGAGGGGACTTTTGGTTTTGGTTTGGGTTTTGACGTGTTTGACTTTTTTTGTTTTGGTTTGGTTTGGCTTGGTTTTGGTTTTTGGTTTTTGGTTTTTAAGATCAAGTTACTCTGTGTAGCCCTGGCTGAACTCACTTTGTAGACCAGGCTGGCTCTCCTGGAACTCAAGAGATCTGCCTGCCTCTCCTTTCCTAGTGCTGGGATTAAATGTGTGCTCTACCACCGCCTGGCTCAGAAGTCGGATTTGCTTAACTGTCTTCTCCACTGTCATTATTAATCATTCTAACATTATGCTTTTATATTTCCTTTAGTAAATTTCCTATAAAGTGGATAGAGCCTCTCACTGAACCCGTTGCTCACCAATTGGTTAGGACGGCTGGCCAGCTCTAAGGATCTTCCTATCTCCATCCCTCCATTCCCCCTGACTTCCCTACCCTTCAACACCCCCCCCCACACACACACACACACTGCCAGGATTAGAGACATGCACAACCTTGCCCACTTGTTTACATGACTGTATGGCAGCTGACCCACTGAGACATCCTCTTAGGCCTGTGAACTATAAAGGACTGGAAAATTAGGTTTTGAAATTCTAACCAACGCTAAATACTAGCAAGTACCACACAGACTCAAGGAGTGTGTGGCTTGGCTCTAGCTAGAGCCACATCCCCCAAACCCCATCATTGCTACCTCTAACCCTTGAGACCTCCAAGTCCTAAACAGATCTGTTGTTCATCTTCTGCAGGAGCCCAAGATTGCTCATTTAATGCTGAGTAAGGCATGGGGAGGACACAGGAAAGAAATGAAGCAAAAGCGCACTAAACACTCTAGGGATGACAGAGGGCAGAACTGAACTCACAAAATCCGTTTCCAGTTTCCCCATTTCTTGCTTGTAGCTTCTCATTCTGTTGCTGTACATTCCTCGACTTTGGGGTGGTATTTCTCGAACTTCCAAATCCATCTGTTCAAGCTAAAGTGGAGAGAGAAAAATGTGAAGCACATTAGCATTCTTTATTGCACAAATGCTATGGCTACAAGGCCTGGATTCTAACTCCTCAGTGTAGAGCTGAGAAAGCAGAGCCACAGTGCCGGCAGCTCCTGGTCAGTGGCATCGGTCGGGACTGCTTTAATGCTCACTTCCTGATTGGCTTGGGAAGCAGCTAGAGAATGATAGGACTGCCAAGCTGTGTGCTTCGTCATTAAACATGTGCATTAATCAAACCCCCTCATTAGGCCCCTCAGTCCAACCTGAACCAGTCTTCTGACCATGAGTGTCCAGAATGAAGGAGATCGTTTCCTGTGACTTGGACATGTGGGGACATTTCTTTGAGAAAGTCTTCCCTAGTTAGGAAAATCACATACAAACAGCATGTAACCTTGGCCTCCAGCCTAACCCTTACACAATAAAACCACACTCACCGATGAGGAGCTAAATAAATACAGCAATATGCTAGCTACACCTTGCTCACTAAAATACAACAGGCCATGCTTTAGCCATCTGTCATCCTGCAACACTTTGGATACAGCACATGAGCATTTAAGGTGCCAACAGAGACATGAAATGATGGTTCAGAGCCCAGGCTTTGCGGTGAGATTTCTCACATTGCAGGCACCACAACTCACCAGCCATGGAGGCTTCAACAGAGGTCTTAATGATCCTCTGCCTTATTTTTCTCACCTCTAAGGATAATCTCTTTCCTAGGACAGATTTGAAAATTACCTGAGTGATCCCTAATGTACTTAGAGCATACATCACTAGAGTGACAGTAACTCAGGGTAACAACGAAACAGAGCAAGCTCTCTAGGAGGCAGTAGAGAGCTAATCTGTACATGCCCCTAAAAGAAGGAAAGCTAAAACAAGAACAAATTGGCCCAGACTAACTATGTCAATAACTTCCACGGAAAAACACAGCAATCCATTTGCTTCTGAGAGCATTCTAATACATTAGTTCATAACTAGTACAAGCTTATCACCCACTGTACACTGGTGGAGCAGAATGCAGGGGGACAAACAACAATCGTAGTTAAGATATGTACTTCTATGAGAAAATAAGGTACTTTTAATTAGCCCTGTTCAAAGAGTGCTCGTGTAACTGATGCAGCTCGTCACAAATGAGGAGTGCCAATCAACTAAACCACTTACAGGCATTTAAAAGTACTTCTCTAGGATCACCACTGTTCCCTGATTGTGTCTCAGTTCTTAAGGTAGCATACCAAGAGAGGGCTGTAATATAGCACTCTCATGAACACCGTGTTCTTGTCGGGCCTTCCTCCCTCCTGCTGGCTGACTTCTCCCATTAGTCTGTCTTCTCCCTTGTCAGGTGCACTCAGTCCCCCCCCCCCACACTTCCCCGTACCCCTAAGAACTCACTGCCGCTGCTCAGAGTCGCCTTCCTGCCGCTCAGGGTCACCTGCCTTCCTCCTCTGCTGCATCTCCATCCCTCCACATGCCTTTTCTGTCAAACCACTTAGCATGGTTTCCAGTTCCATTCACTTTCCCGCATATGGCATGATTCCGTTTTTTCTTTACAGCAGAAGATAATCCCATTATACACGAGCATTTCTTTATCCATCCGTAAGTGGGTGGACATTAGGCTGCTTCCACGTCTTAACTACTGTGCACAGTGCAGTGGTAACCATGGTGTGTAAGTATCTCTGTGGCAGGACCTAAGTCTGTAGGCATATGCAGCGGTGGCATCCCTGCATTGTTCTGCATTTCTACCTTTAGTGATGTAAGAACTCTCCACAGTGACTCCCACATGCCTCTGCCAGTTTCTGTCTATGACAGCAGAGACAGGTCCTTGCTCCTTATGACCTTCACAGTATTGGTTACCTTTCTGGTTTTTGGGTTTGGTTTTTTTGTTTTGTTTTGTTTTTTGTTTTTTGTTTTTGTTTTCTAATTTCTTCAGTTAGTGTCCAGGTTGGCCTTGAACTTATTATGTACCTGAGGAGAGGATGACCTTTGAATCTCCGCCCTCCTGACCCTTCCTGAGATTACATCATTTGCCACTGCCCTGCCCTGCTGTCCTCTTGACGTCAGCCACGCTGACAAGGTGAAATGGAGCCTCCAGTTGTTTTAGTTTGCATTCCCCTGACAGGTAAGGATCCAGGGCATGTCTTCCTAGCCTGTCTTTTTCCTAGATTTGTTTTTCTTGTGTCTAGTTTTTGCAGTTTTTGCAGTTTCTACACAGTAGCCTCCCCCACGCATAACTGGCAAAGATTTTGCTCCCATTCCGTCAGCTGCCTCTTCACTATTTCTTTGCCGTGTGTTCGATTTCATGTAATCTGATCTGTCAGTCTTTGGAATTATATTCTGTGATGTTACAGCCCTTTTAGGAAAGGTCTTGCTTCTGTCTGTACCATAAAGTGTTTTTCAGGATTGGAGAGATGACTCAGGGGTGGAGATACTTGCTGCCTTGCAGAGGACCTGACTTTGATTGCGAGAATCTCTGTCAGGTGACTTGAAGCCTCCTGTAAGTACAGCTTCAGGGGATCTGACACCATCTTCTGGTCTCTGTGAGCACACACACGCATGCAAATAAATCTTTTTTAAAAAATGAATTTCAGATGCTTGTCCTAGCAGTTTCAAGCTTTCTGTAGAGGTCTGTGGTTCATTTTCAACTGATTTCTGTACAGAGTGAGATGCATTTCTTCTACATGTGAAATGGAGCTTTCACGGCACCATGAGTTGTAAAGGCAGCCTTATTTTACACTGTTTTTGATACCTATGTAAAAATAAAAAAAATAGATAGCTATAGCTATGTGAGTTTATTTCTGAGTCCTCTATTCTACATGGCTACATGGCTGGCTCTATGCCAGAACCCATACTACCCTAGTTACTAGGGCTCTGTAGTATAATTTGAAATTGGGCGTCACAATGCTTCGAGCATTGTTGTTTCTGCCTAGGGTTACTTTGGTTACATGGGGTTCTTTGTGCATCCACATGAATTTTGGATTGCTCCTTTTAACTTTGTGGAGAATGACAGTGGGGTTTTGATGGAAAGTACATTGACATGTAGATAATTTGTAACAATATAGCCATATTATAATATTACTTTTGTCAATCCATAAGCATGAAGGGCTTGTCATCCTCCAGGTTTCTTTTTCAACATCTTCAGTGTCATAAAGTTTATATACAGAGGTCTCTCATCTCCTTCATAAGTTTGTTCCTACTTTTCTTTTCTTTTCTTTTTTTAAGAACTGTGAGGAGGAAATTCTTCCTGATCTCTTTCTTGGTAATTTCATTCATTAATTACTGACTTCAGCATAGTGACTTTGTATCCGACTGCCTGGCTGCACAGTAGATCTAAGTGGAGTCTTTAAAACAGAGCTATGTCATATTGAAAGCGTGACAGCTTGGCCTCTTCCTTCCCCAGGTGTATTCTTCTCAGTTCTTTCTCACAGATTGTCCTAGCTAAGACCCAGCACTGCACTGAATAGAACTGCAAAGAGAGTGTCTGTACTGCTGGCAAGGTGACATGTGTCTTGTTGGAATCCATAAGAACAACATACACTCACTCTGTCTTCACAACACTCATGTAGCCACTAGAGAGTAGAAGACATGGTCAGTACAAAAAATACAGAGTCCACAGACTACGATAGACCATGATTGGCAGTGACACAAAAACTAACAAGCTTCCTTTCAGGTTCCTCATCAAAAGAACAGTGTATAATATAATCTAAGGTATCATCAAAACTGAATAGTTCCACAAACAGAAATAAATACATAGAAATTCCTCTTCTAGATCCAATTCTTTATAGTAGTACTAAGAAAGCATTGTTAGCTCCCTAAGAGCTTGCTTATGGTGGAACCTCAATCCTAAAGAAATCAGCTCTCTCTCAGTACCAAGTAAACAGAACGTCTTCAGATGGTAAAGAAAACAGCACTTCTGAAGAGGAGGACAAGCTGCCAGGGAGAGCAGTGGGAAAAGCCATCCTCACCACTTCCTGGCATCTCAGCTAAGATGGAGTATAAAACAAAATCTCAAGACCAAAGAACTGACCAATCGTGTCATTTATAGTCATCCTAGCAACCGGAAGGAACAAGTGTCCTGCTGGGTTGCTCTGATATCTAAAGTCAGCATCCCTAGGCATGTCTAAGGTAGTGGTGCTCCAAGAGCTCTGAGCAAGTAATAGCAGTTAATGGAAACCCATCAGCCTACTAGCACAGACACTGAAGAAATACCAAAGAATGCCCTTCAGTACTCAGAAAAGCCATGCACTTACTTGGCCCATGATACACAGCAACAATCTAACAGTGTCTACAACACTTGGCTTTTAAAACCCAAAACTGGAACAAAATACTTCTCACTTTTGCTCACTGCCTAAGGGATTGTTATGAAAAAGCAGTGTGTGAGCCAGGGCTCTACATGTATCTCATCAAGGCACAAAACCTCCAGAGTGCACAGTAGAGTGTGCAACCTCAGGTGGGTCTCCTAGCCTTTCTAAGCCCCGGGCCTCATCTAGAATGGTGGCGACAACCATCTTGTGTCACCCTGCCATGGTTCTCTGATGCTCCTACAGGGTTCCCTGAGCATGAATGTGATGCTTTAACAACACTGTCCACACCAAGTCTCAAAGTCCATCCACACAGGGCAACACTGAAGAACTAAATAGTATGTCTCTCTGGGACAAGAACAGGCTTATTCCCAGGCTTTGTGTTCCTAGTGGAAGCAAGAGTTTACATCTCCCCTGTGGAAACTAAGGCTCAGGGAAGTTAAGCAACCAAACTGAAACTCTGGCAGCTGCTTTTGTTGTAACACAAGACTTCAGTTTTGGACTTCAGAGTTTCATGTCTTATAACCTAGGGGAAAAGAGCTCAGTCAGCAAAGTGCTTATCACACAAACATGAGGAGCTAAGTTCTGATCACTAGCAACCACATAAAAGCTGGCTGTGACAAGATACATGCCTATAATTTCGGTAACGTCTACTTGGAAAGTAGACACAGGATCCCTGGAGCTGGATGGACAAGCCAATCTACCTCAATCAGTGAGACTGGGGTCCACTGGGAGACCCTGCCTCAAAACATAAGGTGAAGAGAAATTGAAAAAGATACCTGATATCAACTTCTGGCCTCCACACCCATATGTACTTATGTGCACATATACACATGTGTACATGTACCCCCACACACATAAATGCAAATGAATATGTATATATACACACACACATACATAAGAAATCTCACATCTTCTGTGGGCATCCATAGAGACTGGCAAGCTTCTTCTGCTTCCATGTTGATGGAAATCTCAGACCTCTGTCAGTTTTGAAAGACAATCCTTATCTTTTAGGTGTTGTGAGAAAATTAAAGATTACAACACACTACGCTTACCCCAGTATGAGGTATGCTGTGCTGTTATCAAATGCTAGCTACTAAGATCATGCACTAAGACACTAGTTCTTGGGAGATGTACTCTGAATGAATATAAATTAGAGGTTGACATTTTATGAGCCACCTTTATTAAAAAGAATAAAACCTCTACAAGCTATTAAATTTCCTTCCATCTGAAAAGGAATGAACTGTTCAGTGGAAACCTGATGGTCCATGCATGTCCACAGCACACAGAGCAGGCTTTGGGGTGTGGCTCGAGGGGCTGGGTTCAATACACCCTAAGGCTACGCACCAGTTCTCTGGCCTCTTCAAGCTGTTTCTCCACGTTGGCAACCATTTGCTTCTTCTCATCTAAAACAAGCAATAATATCAAAGAAATGATAATTATACAACATAAATTGAATATCAGTGGTTCTCAACCTTCCTAATGCTAAGACCCTTTAATACAGTTGCTCATGTTGTGGTGACTCCCAACCATAAAGTTATTTTGATGCTACTTCATAACTGTGATTTTGCTGTTATAAATCATAATGTAAACACTTGTTTTAACTGTCGGTCTTAGGCTGTGAAAGGGTTTGCAAACCACAGGTTGAGAATCACTGCTCTAAAGTATCATATTTTAATATATCTTTCTTCTTTCTGATCAACCAGATCAGAAAATGTAAAGCAAACAGATCATTCTGTGGTGGGTTATAAACTACACTGAACACTGACTCTGCAAGATGTGGAAATTCAATCCAAGGAAGGGCCGCGTTTTTAAGAAGTGTCATGTATTATAAGGGAGACTAAAAAGAGTTTTGTTCTCTGGAAGATATTATCCCCAAAATAGCAGATACAGTGGTGACCAGAGGGATTTCCTAAGTCATCATTGTAATAAATTGGAATTACTGATTTGTGACTATAATTTGAAACTCATATGTAAAAAACACTTCCCCAAACTAGGCAAGATCTTGTAACTCTTTACTCTCATGCTTTCAATAATGTTAAGGATACAGTATGAGGGCAGGAGAGAGAGAGGGCTCAGCAGTTTAGAGCACCAGTGTTCCTGCAGGGGACTAGATTTCAGTCCCGAGCACATACGTGGTGGCTGCCAACTGTTTGTAACTCCAGTTCCAGGACATCTGACCCTTCTTCTGGCCTCCAACCACCCTTAAGCATGTGGTGCACACACATGCAAACATTTACATACATAAAACAAAAATTTTAAAACATTTTTTAAGAAGAATAAAGTATGATAAAAGAAATAGGTATTTAAAGTCTTGACTTCAGATTCCAAACCCAAAGCCACTCTGTCACTCACTGGGTTGGAATGCTAGACAACAAATCGTTTCTTTTTAAAATTCGGCCAGGGTTTTCTAAATGGATTTTAAAATAAGAGGAAAAAGCAAATAAGCAAACCAAACTGGGAAAATCCCAGGAGTGCTCTGAGTGTATACCATTTGGTCATTAGCAGGGAGGACATTCAGAGAAACTGTTACAGCCCACAGGACTCTAAGAGCTATGACTACCTAATATGTTGTAGGGTCCGTGCCTGGAACTTGGAGCACCGAAAGGACATTGGGCTTAAAAAGTAAAAGAACTCTTTCTAGTTTTAACCACAAAGATGTGAGTAACACGGGCCTCAGCCAATAACAAACGGTATGGACCGGGACTGGGGGCAAGTGTATCAAGAGGAGGTGTTAACGGGGGCCATTGGCATGTGCAAATCAAGAGTCATTTTGTGATTGTTATAGAGTCTCAGCTATTCTAAAAGTAAAACGTTTGGGGCCAGGAGTACAGCTGACCGAGTTCAGGTGTAACAGGACATAAACCTGAACTAGTACCACAAATACAAAGTGAAGCCATTACTTAAATTGACTATAAACTGTCTAAGAGAACAAGATCCCTCTGGGTTTACAGCGTAGATAATGTGTAGAAGTGTAAAACTGAAACCACGTATGTATATGCACACTTGACACAAATTGGCATGTTACCCAAAGATGACTAAAATTTCATAAATACTTATTTATAAAGCATAACTGGACCATAGGTAGCAGCTGACAGCTGTCTCCCCAATATACTCAACTAAAAAGTATATCTGGCCGCTTCAGTGGTCTCCTAAACGTTGCATGGTATGACAGCTACTCTATTAGACTCTCCTTCTAAGGTACACCTGTTTTGCGGCATCTCTGTTACTCCCCTCCCTCAGTTCCCTTCTCTTGATCACCAGAATTCAACACCATTTCTACTTGCACATCCCAAAGCCCAGACCGCCCATTTCTCTTCAAATGCAGGTTTGCATCAAGAGATTTCACTCTAGATTAGGCCCAGAAGTTAAGTGCTAGGTTCCCTTTAAAGTACAATTTCAATAACAGAGCCTGAAGAGCTGGATCCTAGCCAGCCCTGCCCACTGCTGACTGAAGCCCCGTAGAGTAACTAAACGACATCACTCAAGGGGTAGTTTGCTAGGCTTCCTCTGCTGCTGTGGCATGCTTCATTTGCATCTTAGTGTCGCACCCTTCCTTCCACCCTACAGATAGAAGGGGCAAGCTTACAGAGCCCAGAAGTCTGTCCACAACTACATGTGTAGTAAGGTTAGGCAGAAGTGGGATCCTAAACAGTTCTGATACCAGCAGACCTGAGTCTTAATCACTCTGTCACCATACATTCTTGGTACATTCTAACTATAACCCTAATAGGATTCACAATTGACCATGAAGAGATAAAGAAGTAATTGCAAAGTGAAATTCTTTTGAAGACTCTCCAAGATGCCTGCCTACTTTTCTGCTAAGAAATTCACTCCCAGCACCACAAAAGCCAGGAATGTAACATGAGTTATGGTCTTGGTTCATTGATTTCCCTGATTTGTCTGACTTTCCCACAGAACAATCATCAATAAAATTCAATCTTTAAATTCAGTAACCACAATGTAGTCATTAAGGGACTCACCCATCTAAAGACCACAGCTATTAAAGTTAGGATACAAACACTTCAAAGAGCAAAGTATATCTATTGATAAATTATTACAGAATAGTCGGTTTCTTTTTTAAATAATGTTTAAAATAATAATTTCAGAATGTTCTTTTTTTTTTTCCCCCTGTTCTCTTTGGAAGTTTCCTTAGCATCTGCACAGGCATAGCAGAGAATGGCTCATCTCCACAAAGTCTCAGCACCGCAACTTAAATAAGCTGTTATTTGGGGGAATGGGCTGCTTTGGCTTTTAAATTTTGCACCAGAGTCTGAGTGGAGCGAGCGAGTCGAAGGGTTGTCTGGGTGTATCTCGGAAACCTGTAGCCCATGCAGCATGGCTGACCAACTGCCTGAAGAGCAGATTGCAGCGTTCAAAGAAGCTTTCACACTATTTGACAAGGATGGGGATGGAACAATAACAACAAAGGAGCTGGGGACAGTGATGAGGTCTCTGGGGCAGAACCCGAAGAAGCAGAGCTGCAGGACATGATCAATGAAGTCGATGCAGATGGTAATGGCACAGTTGACTTCCCTGAATTTCTGACATTGATGACAAGAAAAATGAAAAGACACAGACAGTGAAGAAGAAATTAGAGAAGCATTCCGTGTGCTTGATAAGGGTGGCAATGGCTATATCAGTGCAGCAGAGCTTCGCCACGTGATGACAAACCTTGGAGAGAAGGTAACAGATGGAGAGGTCGATGAGATGATCAGGGAAGAGGACATTGAAAGGGACGGTCGGGTAAGCTACGAAGAGTTTGTACAAATGATGACAGCGGAGGGAAGACACCGTACAGAATGTGTTAAATTTCTTGTACAAAATTGTTTATTTGCATTTTCTTTGTTTGTAACTTATCTGTAAAAGGTTTCCCCCTATTGTCAAAAAATATGCATGTATAGCAATTAGGACTTCATTCCTCCATGTTTTCTTCCCTTATCTTCCTGTCATTGTCATTAAACCTTATTTTAGAAAACTGATCAAGTAACATGTTGCATGTGGCTTACTCTGGATATATCTAAGCCTTTCTGCACATCTAAACTTAGATGGAGTTGGTCAGATGAGGGAACATCTGGGATATGCCTTTTAAAAGTAGCTTTTAGGAACTGTCAGCAGGTTGTTGTTGAAGTGTGGACCGTGGACAGTCAACAATACGGACTTAAAAGTTGCATTATTGCAAAACGGGTGTTTTATCCAGGTTCTCCGACACTATTTTTTTGTACTGTTGGTATTGTACCAGAAACAATTTCTTTTATAGTTACTTGCTTTTTAAACTTTGATTAGCCACTTAAAGTAAATCTGCTTATGGCACAATTTGCCTCAAATCCATTCCAAGTTGTATATTTGTTTTCCAATAAAAAGAAAATTACAATTTAAAAGAAATTTTGCACCAATTTTTTAATCTTTTTAGTTCAAATAAATTGCAGCTCCTCTCTGGGTCTTTTTCAGCTGAGTGACACAACCATTACGAAGCTGTGGGATATGTACAGTAATTATTATGTTAATTAATAAGATAATTACTGGTAGCTACATAATCCCACAGCAAGCATATGGCTTTTGTCACGGTTACATTATTAGTTCCTGTTCATAAATTCATGGAGAAATATCTTTTTCTATCAATTAGAAGTAGGCTAAAAGGAGAGGCACATTAAGAGGAAACCCATTGTACTTTCAAGAGTCATTTAATTATTCAAATAAGTATACATTTTTTTCCCACAGTGACAACAATACAATCTCCTTTCAAATGAAACATGGCTGCTATGTGCGGTCTCACATTACACTAAACAGAAAGACAGGGACAACAGTATCTTTATTTTTTTTTTTTAATAATTCAACTGTTTCCTTCTATGTGGTAAGAATTTTAAACACAGAGGAAAGAAAACTCAATTGTAACAAAATCTATTTTCTTAGAAAGAGTCTTCACAACTTTGTACCCAGGATGATATTACTTTGTAAAACAGTCTCTCAGTACTAAAGCTATTTGACCAATTTAAAAAAAAAAAAGTTTCTACTGCTAAAAAAACACACACAAATAAACAAAACACATTAAAATTCATAATGAGCAAAGTCCAACTGCAACTGCACATGCTGGTACTCTGAGGCTCTGGGACTCAATTCAAAGGCAAGAGTCTTAGACAGCAACGGCAACATAATCAAGATGATCTTGGAGACATGTGGGACTGAAGAGAACGGGTGAGGTGAAGGATCATGAAGGTGGGAGGCCATCATCCACTTTGTAAAAATCTCTGAGGCAACACAGCTCTGTGGTATTTATGCTACCTTGCTCCTCTCCCCCTGCTCCCTTCCCTGAACTCATAAACCTCTTTAAGACATCATCCACCTCCTTCAGAGCTAACTGGGACTCAGGAGGTAAGAGGGACGGAGGCTCAGAGGTCCCGGCTTCGAGCAAATAACCCTAGTAACAGAAAACAGGTGGGGGGGGAGGGGACAAGGAAGAAAATTATTTATAAACATAAAGATTGGGAGAAATTCTAGACAGGGGATGAGGAACAACTTAGATTCAAGAGAAGTTAGTGCTGTCATCTTGGACTGGGCTGGCCAGGCAAGAAAGTGAAGTTACCCACAATTCTGCAGGCCAATGAGAATCATCTCTTCTACACAGTATGCTTCAGAGCTGAAGTAGAGGCAAGTTCAGCAGCCCAATGATCATTCAATTTCTCTAATGAAACTGAGCTAAAAAAATAAATAAATAAAACTTATAATTTGTTACTAACTACTCAAGTTAAATCTGTACTTAAAGAAAAATCCTAAAACACTACCTTACAAGTCACAGGATATTATATTACAATCCCCTGTTTATTCATTCACACACACACACACACACTCACTCACAAAAAATTCTGAGCCCTTAGAAACGAATGTCCAGGAAATCCGGCAAGGCCCCCACCTTCACACTGTTGACAACCTAGCATGCCGGGTAATACCTGGGGGATACTGAATTTTAAAGGTGAGCAAAATTGCCCTGTACCAAGTTTTATATAAAATTGAGTTATAAATACCCAAGAAGGATGAGAAACACAGAATCAGGGCAGAGGTATGAAAAATATGAATCCCAACAAGAGCTAACACATAGGGCTTCACAGATGTGTATCAGTTAATCTTCACAACAGCCCTAAGTGAGAGGGACGATTCTCTCGAACCAAGGAGGAAGTTTTGAAGGATAACGAAAACTTGCCTGGGAGACAACTTCTAAGTGGCAAGAGTTAGATCTAAATTCAGGCATCCTAGCTAGTCACTCTAGTGTGCCACGAATGAGGATAGCAATGTTATTTACTAAAACGACAACGCCGCTGCATTTACAGATCCACAATCTTGACACTTTCATACAGTTCCTTTGAATACTGTCATATTTTACAAAATACAAAAAAGGAAGCAAGGAAGGAAGGCAGGCAGGCAGGCAAAAACGAAAAGAAATCAAGATGCAGAGCAATGTTTCCAAGGTTATACAAGCTTTTAAAAAGCAGTGAGGTAGGAAATCGGCACCACCCTCTCAGACGGTTTCCGTGCAGAAGGCGCTTTGCATTTGAAGCACGTTTGGTGCCTCTATCATTACCTACTACCAAGAACCCATCCCTCTCCTGGCCACCAGCACCGCCTACACCAGCCTCGCGCCGGCAAGACCAGCGTACCCAGGCGGCGTTCCGCGGCCCCAGGCTCTCCAGGCCGCCCCCGCCCGGCCGGGCAGGGTACTCACCGGGAGGAAGCCGAGGGACCCTGGAAATCTTGCTGGTGATCTCAGCAGTGAGCACTGAGAAGTCCTGCTCGTAGCCTTCGAAATCGGAAGACATGGCAGCGCGGACACGGCCGGCCGGGGCCGGGTTCTAGCTCAGAGCAGGACTCGCGAAGGGCGCCCGGCCTCGGCGCAGGGACCCTGTGAAGAAGTCTCCAAAGCACAGCGGGGAACCGGGAACTACTCCCAGTCTAGCCGCTTCCTGGTTGCTCTACGCAATGCTTGTCCTCCGGAAACTGCGCTGCCTGCGCCTTTTCTTTTCCACTCAATCTTCGAACGTAAAACTAAAGAAAAAGTTCACTTCAGTGACTCTTAAAAAAAAACCTACGAAAAACCACATGTTCTCGGGTATCAAAGAAAACACTTCCCCACACTGCTTGTCCAGGGAAACAGCTGGAGAGCCCCGAATCTCTGGGTTGCAGGCGCGGGCTTTCCGAGGGAAGATTGACGCCGCGCACCTGCCGGAAGTGGCTGTGGCGGAGCTTGCGCCGAGAGCCGGGGCGGGAGCCTCACGGCGGCCGCGTGAGCCGGAGACGCGCGGGTTCGAGCTCCTCGCGCAGTTTTCGCCGTCAGGGTTCGCATTCGGCTTGCTCAGGACTGAAGAGCTCATGACAGAGCTATAAGGAGGAGAAAATCTGTTCCGGTGAGCCCCAGCCGTCCCGGAAATGCGATGGCCGTGAACCGGGCACCGGAGAGCAGACTGAGGTGGGAGTCACCGCAGGGGATGCAACCCGCTTGTGAGGCAGTCTTCGCCCCGACCTAATCGGACCAGCATCTCCAAAATACCGAGCCCAGCCTCGCTTAGTAAGACGTTTGTCCTGTGAGTGAAGATCCCAGAGTATCCCGCACCACTGCATGGGCGGGAAACTGAGGCAGGCACCGAGCTGGCGCATCAGCTGCGTGGGAATCCGTTACGCATACGTCATACCCTTGTATCTTAGGTCTTTTCCCGGCTCATTTCACTCCATTCAGAACTCACGTCTACAACAATTCCCCTGTGCGTGCCTTCTTCCCTTCTCCCTCACTCGCCCACGGAGAGAATTAATTTTTCCTCTTAAATCTGCTTTGTGCTGGTTCTCTTGCACTGCTTCAGTCGTGATTTTTCACACGCACACATGCGGCTTTCTCGTTTTAGTCTCACCCTTGTTCCCGTACCTTTAACCCCGATCGATTGCTAATTTTGGCGCTTGAGAGAACTGCCGGTTATTAATACACAAAGTAGTATATGTGTAGATCATGCCACTGTTAATTCACAACTCTTCGGGAGGCAGTTTAGAACGTCCTAAAAGAAGTTTGGTTCCTTGGCTTCTATTCTAGGTTTGGCTGTTACCTGTGACCTTGGTCGATCTAATTGCAGCCTCTCTAAGCCAGTTTCTGTTGTAGGAAGAATTAAATAAGTGATAATTAGATAAGCCCCTGCTTCTCAACTCCCTAAGTCTTTGTTCTCTCAAAGGATCCACTAAGCAAGGAGTAGCCGATCCTTTCTGGCAGTTTGAACAAAGGAGTAAAACTCCTTAATATGTCCGGTTTACGTGCACTTCAAGCTCGGACTGTATTCTGGATAGGTCAAAAGTAATTCTTTTTGTTCCCAATAAGATGTGAACCCCATACTAGCATGCTTTTGAGGTGCTGTTTCAGTGCTTCTTGGAGTTAAAGAAATGGCATATGGACTTTATAAACGGAATTTTCCCGTCTTGTTTTCTTTAGGCTCTGTTTCAAACCCACCTAGATTCTCCTACTTGAGATAGAGAGTTCTGGAGGCCACCAGTGAAAAATGGCATACTCCACATCAACACCCCGTCAGCCAAAGGCATGACAGCTCGGGAACACACATGGACTTGTTGCGCACAGAAATGTGTGCACAGGAAAAGGAAATCTCTAGTTCTTTAGAAGAAAGAAGTCATTCTTCACCAAGATGGGCACATTCTGCTCAGTAATCAAGTTTGAAAATCTGCACGACTTAAGGAGACTGTGTCACTGGGGTCCCATAATAGCCCTTGGTGTTATAGCGACATGTTCTACGGTGGCCGTGATTGACTCTGTCCTGTGGTACTGGCCCTTACATACAACTGGAGGAAGTGTGAATTTCATCATGTTGGTAAATTGGACTGTCATGATTCTTTATAATTACTTCAATGCCATGTTTGCTGGTCCTGGCTTTGTCCCTCGGGGCTGGAAACCGGTAAGAAAAGGATCCATTTTGACAATGGTCATTGCATGATTTTATGTTTAGTTTGCCATTATAATTACATTTTGTTTTTACGTCATCAGCCTTTGCCCCAGGAGACACTGGTGCTACTCCAGTTCCTGATGATTACTTATGCATAGAACCTGTGTCTATTTGAAAACAGTGACCACTGTTAACTATTTCCAAAGCAATTGAATACTTGTTCTTTGGGGTTTGGTGGTGACGGTGTTAAAGGATGTGTGTGGTAGTCCATACCTTAATCTCCACACTGAGGAGGCAGAGGCGTGTCATCTTGTGAGCTGGGCCCGCCTGGTCAATATAGCAAGTTTCCAGAGAAGAAAGGGAGGATGGCACTTCAGGCTGAGAACATGTTGGAACACACATCCAGAAGCTGAAGAGGCTTCTGTGACTGCAAAAAAAAAAAAAAAAAAAAAAGGAGGGGGGGGTTAGGAGGTGGCAACTAGCTCAGAATACATGGGAGCTGCTTGCACCACGGGGATGTCTAGATGTTTGAGGCAAAGCCCTGGCAGAGGGCTGTGTAGGAACAGTATTTTGATAATACGGAGCATTAGATGAGAGAAAACGACCAGTTAAGGAGTTCCTGAAATGACCCACAGAGGTGTAATTAAGGAGGGAGGAATAAGCTCTGAGAAATCTGTAGAGTGAAGCCGTTCTTACAGTTTATCACTTAAAACGTTAACGCAAATACAGGCATTGAAAATGCAAGTTACTAGCCCCCTTCCCTTCATCCGTAAAGGAGATGTATAGCCTTATAGGGACCATCCTTCAGAAAGCCCAACTTGTTACCATGTCGGATAAAGTAACTGACGTGCCTCCTTTTCTATCAAGGAAAAGTCTCAGGATAGCATGTATCTCCAGTATTGTAAAGTCTGCCAAGCGTACAAGGCACCACGTTCACATCACTGCAGAAAGTGTAACAGGTGCGTGTTTAATGTTTACTGGGCCTGATCCACTTGGTTTCTCCTCTTTTTGTTGTATTTCCTGTCGTGATGTCCTGCTTTACTTCTTTGTTGATGGGATGAAACCCTGATGCAAAGCCTTTTGGGGGAGGAAAGGGTTTATTGGCTTCAGGTTACAGTCATTGTCAAGGAAAGCCCAGGCAGGAGCTTGAACCAGAAACTAAGGAGTGCTGTCTAGTGACCTGCTCTTGGTTTACTCAGTTTTTTTAGGCAGCCCAGGCTTACCTAATTGTAAGTGGTGCTGCCCACGATGGGCTGGGCCCCTTCTATGTCAATCAACGGCCTAGATGATTCCCATGGTTCGGTCTGATGGAAGCATTCCACTTGAGAACTCCTCTTCCCAGTATGTGTAGGTTTGGATCAAGTTAACAAAAACTAACCAGCACAGCAAGGCATTCACCTTGTCAGAAATATTATCAAAATACTTGTCTGGAAGATTAGTTTACATTTAAATATCAACACAGATAATTTCATTCTTGTATTAGAAGGAAGAGGGGTTTTTTTTGTTTTTTGTTTTGTTTTTTTGTTTGTTTGTTTTTGTTTTTTTTAGATAAAGATAAACCTTTGGCTTCTTGCCCCACAAAAGCAAATTAAAAGTTATCATTTTTCTCTTAAAAAATGATAGTTTGAATAAGTTAATAGTAATGATAGTTTGAATAAGTTGATAGTAATGAAAAAGTTATTAGTTTTTCTCTTTTGCTGTGACAGGATTAGTTGCATTCATTGATTGCCATGTTGACTAGCTTCAGAATTATTTTGAGTCTGAATTAAACTGGATTTTCTCAGATTCATTCATATATGTTATCAAAATTTTAATGGGAAGAAAACTGAATACTATAAAAATGCAAAATATGCCAGGACATCTGTTGATTAATTTGAAATTTAGGCAATCTAATCTAAACTGAAATCTGGTTTGTTGCTAGGAGCATTTTCTTTAGCAAAGAGACGTAACAGGAGTGCTGTGAGGCTGCACCTTCCGTGCTGAGGGTGTGGGCCAGAGCTCCATTTCTAACACGTACTGTGGGAAAGAGAGGAAGTTGCAGTTGTGATTGGAGAGCTTTATAATCACTCTCTGGAGCCGTGTGTGGACTGTACATCAGTCTGAGCCTAAGGAGTGATAGCCAAGCTTCCCCCTTTGTACTGAGACTCTTGCGGAGCTACCCGGCTTCTTTATGCAAATTTTATTTGTAGCAGACATGTTTGCTTTAGAAGCTTTTGTAATGTCAGCTCACTCTTGTGCTATTTAGAATTTTAAAGAAGTTACCATCTATAACCTAAAAAAGTCATAAAGGTGTGTCTACTTTATGGGAATTAATTCCCCTGTGACTCCTGCACGTATTGGATTCCTATTTGCTTGATCTTTTGAAAACTAGAGCTAAAGTGGACCAAATTTTCTGCTTTCTGCTTCATCCACATTTTTCTTATTAGATGTGTAATGAAGATGGACCACCACTGTCCCTGGATCAACAACTGCTGTGGTCACCAGAACCACGCCTCGTTCACGCTCTTCCTCCTGTTGGCCCCTCTGGGCTGCACACATGCTGCTTTCATCTTTGTGATGACAATGTACACACAGCTTTATAATCGGGTGGGTGAGACCATGGCACACTCCCATTCCTGCTCCTTGAAGTGACGTTACCAAGGTCATTGACAAGGTCCCTTTGGAAAGAACACTGTTGGGACTTAGCTAGTACTGAAGCTTTGCTTGCTGTCTGTCAGTTCCTCCTTTTAAAAAGCCCTTAATCTTGAAGATGAGGACAGATTATTTTATTCTGAAAACTTACCTTTTATGCTCCGGTTGAAATTTATGCTTATTGTTTTCCCTTAGCCATGGTTTATTACGTTTCTCACTAGTGGTTATGGTGAGTCTAGTGAGCAGAAAGAACTGGAAAAAAGGGACACTGGTATTTTCCTTCTCGTTCCGTTCAGTGTCTGTAGCAGATTGACATTCCTTTCCTTGTTTAGTCCATGGAGCAAGCACACTCATAAAAATAACACATTAAACCAGAAACACTTTGAGTCGACTTTTGGACACTAAGCATGAGATAAAGTTCAGAGGTCGTACATATTTAAAAATGCCTAAATAGACTTGGAAGTAAAAGAGGGACACAGGCCCAGTAGGTGTACAAAACACAGGACAGTACATGTCCCTCACAGAGGGGTGGATCCATATGTTTTTAGCGCGTTTGTAGTTTTCAGTCAGTCTTAGCATAGCAGTGCTAATCGTCCAATGTTTAGGATCTGAGTTTTCATATGAGCTCTCCAGATTTAATGTTAGCAGCTAAGTCCTATGTTTTGTGGACCCACAACCATAAAATTACTTTGTTGCTACCTCATAAACTATAATTTTGCTACTTTTATAAATTTTTTATGAAAATATCTCATATGTAGGATATCTGACATGTGACCTCCAAAGTGTTCAAGACCCACTGGTTAAGAACCACTGTTTTAGAACATTGTACGGGCCAGGCACTACACACCTACAGGATCTGTTTATGAAGCATTTTGCCAGCTCTTGACCGCTGCTTATGGAACATGCTGTATCTACTGCTGTGAAGAATACTGTAAAGTTAGAGTAGCAAAGAGACAGTGGAAGCACAGTGTTCCCTTGTTGTTTATGACTAGTCAGTTTGCGTGGTCAAACTGACTCTTCTGAGGAAACAACCAAAACTAAATTGAAGAATAACAAATGGAAGAGTTGTGGATGTCTACAGCTCAGTGTTAGACCTTTTGTCCAGTGTGTGTGAGACCCTAGATTTGGTTCCTCACACTTCAAAAAGGAAAAGATACTACATGTCAGTAGGAGCCAAGTATTCATTAGAAACTGCTGTTTGCTGCAGTTACCTTGGCAACATGTCATTATTACTATATTTTTGGTCATGTTGGGGTTTTTATTGTTGTTGTTGTTGAAGTTATTTTCCCCCTGTGGGTAGTCTGCCTGTGTGCATGCATGTTCACATGTGTGGGTGCATGTGGGGAGGGGTGGATGAATGGATGTGGAAGTCCAAGGCTGATGTCAGGAGTCTTTCTTGATGGCTCCCCACTTTTTCCATTGGGGCAGGATCTCTCAGTTGAATGTAGGAGTTAAGATTATAAGATCCTATCTCAGTGTGGCTAGCCAGCTTTTCCTAGGAATTCCCTGTGTTGGCCATCCAGACTCTGGAAGGATAGGAGGGCCACCATGCCTGTGGAGCATTTATGTGAATGCTGGAGATCCGAACTCAGTCTTAATACTTATACAGCAAGTGCATTATCCACTGAGTCAGCTCGATAGCTCTGGTCGTACTATTGCAAATCACTCTTCTCCACAGCGGTTGCCTCAACATGAATTTCACGTGTGCATTGTTACTGCTTGCAGCTCTCCTTCGGGTGGAACACAGTCAAGATTGACATGAGTGCAGCCAGGAGAGATCCTCCTCCAATTGTTCCCTTCGGATTGGCTGCGTTTGCTGCCACCTTGTTTGCCTTGGGATTAGCTTTGGGAACAACCATAGCTGTTGGGATGTTGTTTTTCATACAGGTAAAGTTCTTACCCAACTGAAAGTTGACATGTTATTGGGCCTGATTGCAAAAAAGGTAAAACTGCATGTAAAGATTGGGTGTAGGGGAGACAGTACTTTCTCTTAGCTGTAGGCAGTTAGTTTATCACCTATGTACAGTAGACAATATTGAAGTAACTTTGCCAGAACATGTAGCCACTGTGTGTAAGACATGAAAATAAACCCTAGTTCAAGTCTTTAGAGTTGAGAAAGGTGCTCTCACCCTACAACTGCTCATGATCTTCAAATCACCCCAGAAGGGCTCAACAAAAGAATGCTGTCCTCTCTTCCTCACAGATAAATGGGTGACCGTTGAAAAGGTTAAGTGACTCACCCATGGTCACCCATTCGTGTGCTTAGTACACATGAATATTAATGAAAATGAGACTCCTGAGGGAATTCACAGAGATTGGATCTTTTTCCTAATTTTTATAATTAAGGACATTAATTTAAAAAAATTAAGATCTTGATGTAAAATTTTTCACACATGGACTTAGTAGTCATAGCAAAGAAAGTAAGGCCGGCATTGTAGAACCATCAACTAGGGACCCCCGTGAGACCAACAGGACATGACACCAATGTAATTAGCAAAGAAGGATTTTTAATTAGACAGCTCAAGTTGGACCACCATGAAATGGTGATCCTGAGGGCAGAAATGATTGAATATTTAAGGGCAAAAACCGCAAGCATGTGGGGGCTTGGGAACTTTGTCAAGGTTTGCAGTCCATCAAGGCTTGCAGAACAATGATGTTACACAAGGCTGGTCAAGGATGTGGTTAGTTCCTGAAACAGTCTGCACCTTCAGTCCAGGAGTTTAAGTTCCCAGGTCCTCAGGCACAAAATGGAATCTGAAAATCAAGATGGAGTGAGTTATGCTGTCTTTCTAAGTCTCTCAGCATAACCTGTGTTATTCCTTTTTGTGTCCCTGGGACTCAGCCGTGCTTTGGATGAGCATGATGAATTTGGCATAGAGATACTGTAGTGCATTAAGATGGGCTGCATACTGACTGCTGCTTAGCATGTGCCATCTTCTGTGGCTTCATCCGTGAGGTGGAACAAGAAAAGCTATCTTGAAATTAGGATGATCTGAGGTAAACCAACATTAAACTTCACTATCATTTCACTTCTAGATAAAAATTATTCTCAGAAACAAAACTTCTATTGAATCATGGATTGAAGAGAAGGTAAATTTAATAATTGTTCCTTCAATATAAAGTACTGATTAGCTAACTTACTGATGCTGGGGTGTGACCCTGGGTCACTGGCATGCCACATGAAAGGGGAGCAAAGAACCAAAGACATCAGAGATGTTGATTCAGGCCTCTAGCATCCACCTTGTCAGAACTGTTCGGTTTCTCTATTCTCGAGAGCCAAGCAGGGCCAGGTGTGGTTAGTGTTTGTGTGGACAAAGCATAGTAGAGCGAGAGTTCAGCACCTTAGGACGGGTTAGTCCCTGGCATCCAGTCTGCGTGTTTTCCCAAACCCTGTGCTCTCAGTTGGCTTTTTATACTTCCCCCGAATTGTCAAGTTCACTAAGGAGCTCGGGTGTATGCTGTGCTCACAGATAGTTTCCATATTCTTTAAGTGAAAATATTTAAAGACAATCTTATGTTAATATAACATTTTGTAAAAAGTAATTATTTTTGATAGCTAAATAGGGCAAGTGGCCTCATTTTATAGTTTTTCAAATCTCTTTAATCTGATTTAACAAAAGACAGAATCTCAGACCTATTTCTGCATTCAATCTGTTGAGCTATATTACTTTGGTTGACATTTATGTGGGAAGACCAGCTTCATAGAGATTAAGTAAGGGGGAAGTCTGGAGTATTTTGATAGACGTTTTGGACTACAATAGATACTGATTTTACATTACAACTTGACAAGTGATTGCCTTCCACACATCCCAGGGCTGGAGCTGAAACTCAGAATCTCATGTTTGCTTAGTAAATCTGTCACTGAGCCTTACCCCAGGCCAACAGTAACCTTTTTGTACTCTTTTATATTAAAATTCATAGCATTAAATTATATTTAACTACTTATAAGCAACATATATAACTTTTATATTAAAATAGGAGTCTCTTTGAATATGGGTCAGCTTTCAGAATCATGGCAATGAATGTAAGTTTTCCAAAATTCTCATTTTCACTTGAAAGCCTGAATTTCCTTCATCTGGATGCAGACACCTTCATTTGTTTACCTGTCATGGTGCTGTTCTGACTTTACCTTTGGAACCGTCTTCACCACATAGTCAAGTTCTGCTCCTCTAGGGAACCCTGCCTAATACATTATCTAAATAGTTGTTACTAATTGTTTAGGGAATAAAGATAAGAACAAATGTCTACGTGTTCTGTGGACACGCAGTGTTTGTTTATTGTATTTGTTGTGCTCTAGTTTCCCTCCAGCTCAGGCTTGTCTCAGCTTCTAGCGTTCCAGGGTCATAGGTATCTTGGTCATAGATCTACTGGTGGAGCCTATGGACACAGAGGTTGAGTGCATCTGCACACAGTGTGACAACTGACAGTGTTGTGTCACTGCCTTCTAGGCTCCTGGTAGTTTACCCACCATTGCAAATGTCAGGACCTTTATGAGAAGTCTGTCCTTCCTGAACCCTGTGTAGAGTTTCAGTTCAGCCTCCATGCGTTCTGAAGCTGTTTACAGTGACCCCCTGTTTCTTTCACCAACCTCTCTCTCCCCCGACTGCCCACCTCATTCTCAGAGCTTACACAGTTCATACTTCTACATCTTTTCCATGTTTTTTCCTCTACCTCATTTTTTTTCCTGATTTTTTTTTTTTTCCCCTCAAGATACAGTTTAGGTGTTATTTCTTCCAGGGAACCTTCTTTCACTGTCTAAGCTTGGCTAGGTACTATCTGCTGTCTTTTCCTGTAAAGAATGCCATGTGCCTGTGTTGGCTTCTAGTGTGTGGTATTGATAATATCTCTACTTTATTGAGTGCTTCTCTTAGGCAAACACAGGTCTTCATTATTTTTGAAAACTACTGCCGTCTTTACCTTTTTTTTTTTTTTTCATATAAAGTAGCTTATATTTTGGCTTTTGAAATTCAGTCCATCTTGAAGAGTCTGATATTATCATTTGGCCAAGCGTATGCTTTAGCACTGAGCTGTATTTCAAGCACCTGAAACTTTCATTTATGAAAAAAAAAAGGGCGGGGAGGGGAATTGCTCTTTATTATTCAGGTGAAGGTGGATTTATAAAATTCAGTAAGTTCGTATTGTTGAAGAGCAGCTTTGACACTATCCGAGGAAGGCAGCATAGTGGAGAGCTCTGTGATAGGAGTCAGCTGATAGCAGCTGACAGGCAATTCAGATGGAGGGTGGCAGCCAGTGACTAGAGAAAGGGGGGAAATCATAGACACTCAGTGGATGAAGCAAAAGCAGGCTCTAGCAACTTCATACATACCCAGACAGACAGACATACACATTGCATGTGGTGGGCGGAGCAAGCTCCAAGGCTGTGAGTTTCCCTTCAGGCCGTTTATAACCCCACAGACAAGGTTGTCTGTGTGAGAAGAAATGACCTCATAGCCACAAAGTACACATTTTCTAAAAACAATCACCACAAAAACATAGTCTTTAAAAACAGATTAGAATCATTGCACAAGAAGAAATTACGACAGGATTATTAGAGATGCATTCCTTTTTTGAGACTTGTACCTAACTAAACATTTTTCATCTATGTTTTTCTCCACAAGCTCCTTGTGACCCCAATGCAATAATTCTTTTGGCATTGATTAAACAAGCCAAGTCTAGAGTAGCAAGCTTTTCCGTATGCTTGGCTGACACCAAGATGCTCTGTATTTACTAAGGAGCAAGTCATTTGTCTTACCTCTTATTTTTGAAGTGTTGATCAGCTAATCTGATTAATCTGTTCTTAAAATAGAATTTTACTCTTTATTCATAACCTTCCTTTTCATGGTGCACATAGAAAACCTGTTACCACATCCCTAGATCACGAGATCAAGGAACTCAGGCCCAACCTAGAGTGAATGCTTTCTTTGGTCATTGTATTAGTCAGGGTTCTCTAGAGTCACAGAACTTGTAGGTAGTCTGTATATAGTAAGGGAATTTGTTAATGACTTACAGTCTGTGGTCAAACTCCCCAACAATGGTCAGCAGAAGCTGTGAATGAAAATCCGAGGATCTAGCAGTCGCTCAGTCCCACAAGGCTCACAGACAAGGAAGATTGAATCTTCCTCCTTCCAATGTCCTTATGTAGATCTCCAGCAGCAGGTGTGGCCCAGATTAAAGGTGTGCTTACCACCACACCTGAAACCTGTGTCTTCCAGACTCAAGATCTAGATCACAGGTGAGCCCTCTAATTCTGGATTGTAGTTCACTCCAGATAGAGTCAAGTTGACAACCAGGAACAGCCACCACAGTCACTAACCTGTCCCAAGCTCCAGGAACAGCCACCACAGCCACTAACC
>JADRCH010000089.1:5792834-5870094 GCA_019843965.1 Rhynchomys soricoides
GTCCCAAGCTCCAGGAACAGCCACCACAGCCACTAACCTGTCCCAAGATTCTTTTTCTTGCTACTACAGTCCATGTGCTTGTAACGCATGAAAGCTCGCTGTACTCCTTTCTCTAACTCATGCAGATCTTGCCAGTCACACTCTATTCTTGATTCTAACTTTAAACTGTCTGAATTTATTTAAATAAATAACCTACCGAATTTTTAAATAAATAAAATAATAACCTACCGAATTTATTTAAATAAGGCTAAGTTCCTAAAACTACTTAAATCAAATTAGTAAATCATAAAGTCATGGATTCATCTAAATGGCATTATCTCAAGAACTTTCATCTTCATGTTGATCTGAAGGAAATTTGCCCAACAGAGTGAGCTAATGCCCAGGAGGTAATCACCAGGCTATAGGCAGTGAGGGTCTCCTGCTGTCCACTCACACCAACCCACATAACTGAGGGGTGTGGCGATGACAAACATGAGAACGCACAGCAGGAGCAAAAAGCGGGGGCCAGACCATTTTCAGAGTGCGCCGTCGCTGCCAAGCGAGTGGGGCGCACCAGCATTAAAGGTAAACAGTTGTTTTACTAAATAGAGACACACATGTTATTTTATAAATAACTACAGGAAACTTTTGCATAAAATTCTATCTCTTAATAAACAAGTATTTCAAAATACCGTTTCTGGAAAGCATAATAAATATGTCGACATGAGAAGTTTTTGTTTATTTTGTTTTGCTAAAGATCATGGCCCTGTATAAAACCATGTTAATCTAGAGATTATTAAAACTGGCACTTTATCACAGACAAAACTTCAAATAAGGAAATAAAATTCTCCAAAAATGTATAAGATTACCAGACACTAATGTTGAATGTGTTTGCACAGGGTCTATGCTTGCTTTCAAATTAAATGATGCATGTTTGTACCACTAGATGGCAGTAGAATTTAAGAATTCAAAGCTAGTTTATGTCCAGCGACAGCTGTCTCTTTAAATGCCTAGAATCTAAGCCGTGCCATTAGAATATGACCTGTAATTGAAGATACAGTGTGTGTGTGCATGCGTGCGTGTGTGTGTGCACCGCATAAAACTCCTTTGCAAAGTTTGCCAAGTGTTCTTTGTAAACTAGAGCCTCCTATTAACTTCCTGCCGTTGGCTAACCAGAAGCCATACTTTCTCCTGAGTCTATTAACACATTGCTTCTTTTTACCTATGCTCTCTTGTGCTGTGAAGCAGCCATAGCACTGAGGGGTTTCTACACAGGATACAGCTAGCTAGCTCTTTTATAAACCTTTGCAACACTTGTTCCTACGACATGCCCTGTAAGGTGCTTTCTGGGGTATCACAAACAAGGTCAGTATTACTTAAGTCCTTCTGTACTGTGATAAAATAAAATTATATTCTCTGATAACACTCCTAATAGTCCAGCAATAAGAAAGTATTTTTATGAGTAATACAGATTTCAAAAGTTAGTATTCTCAATAATGTATTAGCAGAAGCCACTGCAGGTAGAAGCAGCTGCTCTTTTACACCTTTGTTTTCCATAGGCTAAAGATCGGATTCAGTATTATCAGCTGAATGAAGTCTTTGTTTTTCCTTATGACATGGGAAGTAAGTGGAAGAACTTTAAGCAGGTGTTTACGTGGTCGGGAGTCCCTGAAGGAGATGGACTTGAGTGGCCAATACGAGAGGGCTGTCACCAGTACAGCTTAACGGTGAGTAGTTCTGTTTAAAAGGCCTTCCTCGCTCCACTGTGGTTCCTTTGTTAACTCCCACAACTTCCTGAGAGTTTGTAGTCATATTGTAGAGCTTGAGTTTGCCATGTATCAAAAGGCGTCCAATGTCCACACGGGTCCTTAGCATCACGGCCTTTCTTTATTCCACTCTTTCCTGAACATTCTGGACTGCTCTCGTAAAGTCCAAAACATCTGGCCTTTAACTACCTTCTGTCCTGCGTGTACACCTTGCTCGTCCTCAGCACTCAAGTCTGACCCTCAGTTGTCCCTTAAGGCCGGATACATCCACATGTTTCCCCAGCTGTGTCTAATACAAGTCTATTAGTAGTTTCTGACTAAAGGGGAAGACTTTAGTCAAGACTCATTAATAATGAGTTTTCTAGTTTGCCCATTAGAAAATCGCTGCGACTCAGCCCAGCAGCTCTGAGGGAACAGAGACTATACCTCCCTAACCCTGGTGCCATGTGAGTACTCCAAGAGTACACAGAGGTGAAAGCTTCAGTGAGCAGATTCTGAGAAGGCTCCATCCCAGACTGTGGCTCAGCAAATAAGAAATGCCAGAAACTGGAGCTTGTGATGCCTCAAACACATTCTGATGGGAGGAGAGGCTGTCCAGTACTGACCCAGAATACTTAATCTGTTTTCCTTTTCTGTCTTCCAAACAGATAGAACAGTTGAAACAGAAAGCAGACAAGAGAGTCAGAAGTGTAAGTGCCTTATTTGCAATGGTACTGATTCCTGTTCTCCAGTTGGGCACTGTGTTTCTGTGTAGCTTAAAACAGTTGGCTTTTATTAAATAATCTTTCTTTCTTATTATATTTACTATTTATTGTGCATGCATGTATAGCACAGGGAGTGTTGTGGGAATCTCCTACCATGTAGGCGCCAGGGATCATTATTTCCTTATATTTGTTGAAACACAATGCAATTCACTTTTTTTCAGACTGTCTCACTGGTATCCATGGTGGTCTCAAACTCAGAGACCCACCTTCCTCTGCCTCTGGAGTGCTGGGATCAAAGACATGTGGCACCATGCCCAGCTGATACTGTTGACTTGTTTTCTTTGAAATACTTTAAGCTTGATGTGTATATGCTGGCCTAGAAAAATACCTTTAGTCAGCTGATGAAACCACATTTACAGCCACACTGTCAGGTAGTAATGATGCCATCTGTGTCCAAAGGGGTCTAAATTAAAAATAAATGCAATAAAAATTAAGGTACTGTTTGTACTCACATTAAGCACCCTGCAGCCACAAGTGTCAAGTTAGCAACCCATTTAAGACCAGAGAGAGAGCCGGGCAGTGGTGGCGCACACCTTTGATCCCAGCACTCGGGAGGCAGAGGCAGGCGGATTTCTGAGTTCGAGGCCAGCCTGGTCTACAGAGTGAGTTCCAGGACGGCCAGGGCTACAGAGAAACCCTGTCTCGAAAAACCAAAAAAAAAAAAAAAAGACCAGAGAGAGGCATGCAGACACTTCCCATCATTATAGAAAGTTCTCCTGGACACGGATCATATTCATAGCAGCTGAGTGCTTGAAATGATGGATCAGAGAAGCCCGAAACAAGAAATATCCTTCCCTAATGGGAAATTGGTGGGAAGGATGTTTTATCATTGGGTCGTTTGGATCTAAACTTAAAATTTTGATTCAAGCTTGAACTCAGATATGGTAAGTCCTGAGATTCTTCTCTGACTACTGATGGCAGGTTCGCTATAAAGTCATAGACGATTATAGTGGTACCTGCTGCCCTTTGAAGAGAGGAGTCAGAACCTTCTTTACAAGCCCCTGCACTGAGGAGCCTCGGATGCGGCTACAGAAGGGAGAGTTCATTTTAGCAACAAGAGGGTTACGGTAAGAGATGGGAATGTTCCATTTATTCAGCAGGAAAAGTGGCATTAACTTCAAAAGTATTTAATTTAACCTTTTACATATTTCAGGTACTGGTTGTATGGAGACAAAATTCTTGATGGTTCCTTCATAGAAGGTATGGAAGTAGAAGGGTATGTTTACAGTATGTGACTGTTGGCAGTAACCCCAAGTTTGTAAGAACAACCTATGCATAATCACGTGTAAAATGTATTAGGGAACTGTGTAGGCATACACGGATGCTTCTTACACATCTCTGCAGCACGTACATTTTTCAGGTTTTGATGATAAGAGCTATCATCTAGGTCTTTACTTGACTATATGGCAGATACTTATACAGTCCCCATAGGCATCTGTGCGTAATAAGGAAGATTGGAAGTCACCTGGACACAACCCAGCCAAAGACAAGGTCAAGATAAAAAGATGAGACTCTATTCCTAGAAGAGAAGTTTCTGTAGGAAGACTAAGGCCTGGTGCAGGCCAGCACCTGACTGCATCGTACTGTTCATGCTGGGTCTGGCCAGCAGCTTCCGTGAAGATGCTATCCCCTCCTGGACATGGGTAGTTTGAGAGGAATAAGCTGGAGGGACACTGTCCAGGCTGTGGACACGCAGCTGTAGTCTGTGGAGAGGTAGCCTTAGAATATGACAGGCTGTGGAGACGGGAGTCAGGGACATGGACTTAGAAGCTGCAATTCTCCATTTGTACCCAGAGTTACTAAGGGAAAAGTGAGCTCTGCCACTGCATTGTGAGCCACGTGTCTTCTGGCAGGCATGTCTGTCAAGAAAGAAATCCATGCTTGCTTGGAATCTCATCACAGAAAGCCTTGCACTGCCAAAAAAAAAAAAAAAAAAAAAAAACAGTTTCAAAAACCAGAGTTGTAACTGATTTGGAGCACAGGGGCATGCTCTAAGACCTGGGAATTCCAACAGGAAGTGAGCTTCCCCACAGAAATGCCTCTCTTCAAGATGAGGTTACTGAGTTTGTTTGAAATTTGAGACTAGCAGCCCTACCTGTAGACTGCTACTAAAGACAGCTAGGAAGAACCGCTGGCGAAGGCTGCAACACGCTGTTTCCACCTTACCTATTTTCACTATTTTCTCTTCAGTTTGATCTCGGCTTCTGTGCTTCATTGTTGGGCTGTCTTAAAGTAAAGCGACCCTTGCCTGTTGCTTCCTTCCTCCTTGGTGTCCTGCAGCTTCTCTTACCTCCGAAGCAAGCATTTTGACTCCTGCTCTACTCTCCCTCTCCCTTCCTCCCCACTCCCTCTTGTTTGCCTACTTACTGATGCTCTTAATCTAACAACAGGTTACATTCCCCATTCAGAACCAGTGCTGATGACTCAGGCCCTGTGAGGGCACAGTTGAACTCCGCATGTGCCTTCCCAGTGCAGATGAGTACCAGCTCTGCTGTCTTTACATGTTATTGAAGTGAAGACACTAACCAGGAAAGCCCGCATGCAACGAAACTAAGGAGAAGGGAGCAAAGGGAGAGGAGGCAGCAGAGGACACATTTGTCCCAACAGACACACAGAACACAGAAATGTACAAACCTCAGACCACAGCTTGAGAACACCCACCCAAGCTTACACCTTCTCAATCCCAGAAACCAAAGCTATGGAAATAGCCAAAATGGTGGGGAAAGCCTTGAGAGTCCTGCGTCCTAAATGGATCACTGTCCAGTAAAAGACTGGGGAGCAAGTGAGAGGTAAGGAAGCCAGTTCAGAATCTAGAGGAGAACGTTACTAGAGATGGCAGTCATGTGGCAAGAGATGTAAACGTGCAGGAAAAATTCAGTAAGTAATTAAAACACTGACAAAGAAACAAACAGAAATGCTGCAAGTTAAAGAGCCCATGGGGAAAAGAGCAGGTGTTAGCATAACCAGGCAGAACACAGCTATGGACAAATGGCTTGAGACAGTGATACACTCAAACATAAAAACAAAACAAGACAAAAACTTCCAAAACCCTTGGAATGCATTCAAGAAACTAAACCTAAAAAAAAACAGACTAAAATTAGGAGATAGTCTAATTTCATAGGCAGTTTAGTCAGTAAAATTAGAAAGTTTTGCAAACTGAAAGGAAGAAATGGACACCCAAAGACAAGATGTGTGTAGAACCCTAAATAGTCTTGGCCAGAGAAGAACTCAGTCATGATGTCAAAAATGCAAAGCAAAGGCAGACCTGCCAGAATAAGGTCAGGCTCTTGTCAGTAACCATAAAAGCCAGGAGAGCTTGGGATGTCATAATTCAAACACAGAAAGTAAATAGCTGCCAGCAAGGAGAACAAATGACAAGACATGTGGTGGAGACCGGGAACCCTTGGTCACTGCTGTTGGGATGGTAAACTGCTACAGCCACCAGGAAACAATGTGGCGGGTTCTTAAAAAACTAAAGTGAACTTCCGTATTACTCAGATTGTGCCAATCCAGAGTATATATTTAAATGACTCTTCAGTCCTACCACATAGACACTTGCACACAATGATTTATTGCTGAAATATTCACAGTAGCTAAGGAAAAAAACAGCCTAGATATCCACTAGTAGATGAATGGGTAGAGGAAATACAATACATGCACACGGTGGAATTTTTATTCATCTATAAAGAAATATTAAATGCCATTTCCAAGAAAATGGATGCAACTGAAATTCATTATGAGGTCAGACAAACACTACAACCTGTTTTCATATGTAGATTCTAGACAGTGGTTTGAGTCTGTTTAAACCAGAAGGGATAAAACAGTTTTGAAAAGAGGTAGTTGGATACAGACATATGACATGAAACAAAAGCAAGGGATTAGGAGGAAGAGGGGGGTGTGGGGTGGAAGAACCCTTATGATGAGAAAGCTCATTACGGTGTACACTGACTTATAATCAAATAAATTCTGATGGATGTCTTAGGCAGGAACCGTCTTTTGGTTATCAGTGAAAACTGAAGCATGGAACTACTAAGCAAAAGCAGCTTGCTCACAGCCCAAGCTGCAGATAGGGACTGGGAATTGCAGAATCAGACTCCAGCTCTGCTCCCCCTCCACCCTCACCCCTATCCCCATCCCCGTTTCATAGTCACATCCCCTTCACGGGAACATTCCTTTTAAAGCTAAGGTTGAAATTTTAAAGATCAACTTGGGATGTTCTTAAAGAGAGAAAATACTTAGGATTAATCATAAGTTTACCTCGTATGACAGCTTAGGTGATTTTTGGCATAGAAATTCATATGCTGGGAGCAGATGGCTGTAATCCCAGTATACAGAAGATCATAGGTTCATAGCCGAATCTGAACTACATAGCAAAACTCTCTCTTTAGAAAAAAGGAAGAAAACAAGAAAAGACTTAAGAAGGAAATGCAGAAGGGCTTTAGGACGGTCATCCTTGGAATATTACTATAATGGTGTGCCAGAACAATCCCCATATATTAAGTCACCGCAGATTCAGTTAGGCACTGTCTAGACCACACTAGCACCGTTCCTAGTTGATGGGATAGGAACTAGATAATTCCTATTTCCTAGCTTGGTAGAACCATCTGGAAACCTTTCCCTGGCCTGTGTCTGAGAGCTATTGAGGGGACAACAGGAAGTCTTAACACCTTATCTTCACTTGAAGCAGTAGAACTTGTTCCCAGTAATGTCACCTGGTCCTTCCGCCTACTTCACTGTGGCATCGCTTTCTCCCTCAGGTACTTCAAGAGTAAGAGGGTGGTTTCCTAGAAACTGTGTGGAAAAGTGTCCCTTTGATGGTGAATCAGATCCAGCCCCAGAGGGCGAGAAGAAGAACAGATAGCCACTGTTCAAGTGAGATCATTAAGTCTTCATTACTTGAAAATCTACACATAGTACCTGAGAATTATGCAACGAGCCCACTCTGCTTAAGGTATTTTTTTCTTCAAAGATGCCCTAGTGCCATGACTTCAAAAATTTTTATTACCATTTTGAAACAGAAGCCATTCTGCATATGCCTTTGAATTCCTGCCATCTTTCCACTTCCTACTGAAGGAAGGCCGTTCCAGCCAAGTGAGCAAATCGCCCTTTCTGCGTGCTTCACATCTGGCTTCACCGCAGGTCTGATCCCTACTGGACAGGAGCGTCTCGCACGTGGTTGGTTGTTCTCTTCTTCAGTTGACATTTCCTTCATTATATTCTAGAGACTGTAAAACTTGTCAGATTCAATATAAACTCAAATTTGGTTACTTTTAATAATGCACATTTTGTCAAATCCAATAAAGATCAATGGATGTTCTGTAAAAATTATGGTTCTCACCAAAAAGCATTCTTTTAGTTTGCTTTTTGGTATGTTGGTGGTGGGGGTGGTAGTGGTGATGGTGGTGGTGTTTTATTTTGTTTTCTGAGTAAAAAGGTTTCTCTGATGTCCTTATGAAAGCACTGCCCTGCTGCCGGGTGTAGTCTTCTTGAACCATGAGCTTTGGGACATTCAATTCCGAATATGAACCTGTCACTGCTAGATTGACTTTACAGGTTTTCATCTAGTGCAAATCACTAATGGCCGCCTCGTCTACTTTAATATCAAAACCGGAAGCTTGTACAAGTTCTAGGATCTAAGCTTACAGAGGAGCTTTTCAAAACAGTCGACGGAACTGCAGGAGAAAGTCTCTCTCAATGGACTTGAGTAAGCTGATGGAGCAATCCTTAATTCTTGCATTCAGGGAATTAAGACCTCTGGGACAGCCAAGCTTACAGTAGATGAGAGTAAGAAGTGGGCTCAGCAAGAAGCAGGTGTGGCTGTTACCCTGTTGTCAGAGCAGCAGATGAACATGAGTGAGACACAGTTGCCTCTGAAGGCGGGATGCTCTTGAGTTGACAAAGCAGATAAGGAGACAAGTCATGTGCCTGTAGGAAGTGTCTATTTTAGACAAAACCGGCAAGCATCCACACTGTGATACGGCCTGGCATGTTTCAAGACCAGGGAGGCAGCCATGCAGGTCAGCTGGAGTGAGAGGCCTACAGAAAAGGAAATCAGAGATGAGAAGGCACTAAGCCACCAAGCACTCTAGAACTTAGTCCTGCTTTTCCTTTGTTTCTGGTACAGACATTACTTCAGCCTTGCTGAGCTCAGAGTGGGGAAGACAATGAATATTCTTGATCTTGTTAGCAGCCAGAAGGGATTACAAGTTAAAGACAGCACCACAACCAGGCCTGGCAGCACACACAGTTAATCTCAGCACTCCAGAGGCAGAGGCTGGTGGGTATCTTAACTTGTAGGCCAGCTTGGTCTACCTAGAAAGCTCCATGCCAATCAGGTTTATTGTAAGACCCTATCTCAAAAGGAAATAAGAAGGAGAAAGAGATTAATATACAGCAAAAGTGGTAAAGGGAAAAAAGTAAACTTATTTAGAATGTGGGCCTGGCTTAAAGGCTTAGTACTCAGAACTGTGGATAGGGTAAGAATAGCTGCTCCTATCAGTTTACCCCAGTAGTTCCCCAAGTTTGTAACAATGGTTATTTAATTTTGATCCAGGTTTTCATTGTGTAACCCAGCCTCAAACCTGCAGTGCTCTTACTCTGGCCTCCTGAATGTTGTGGTTGTGGGCGTGTGTCACCACACCTGGCTACAAGACTGTATAACTCAGGCACCCCAGAGAAGTGCCTCACCATCATTTTCAAATCAAATAATTCTAGTGTACAGCCAAAATTTAAAATCCAGCTGATTTTTCACATGATTCTCTTTTGATGGTAATTCTCATCACAGTTCACAAGACTGCAGGCGCAACATAATATCTGTAATAGTTTATTTCAAAGATTTGACATTTACAAGTAGAGGCACCACATGCTATCTGGCAGTAAAATACTGCAGGGACTGAAGTCCAAGGAGAAAGATCCAGAGCTTCCATCACAGAAGACTGGCCTGCAGTGCAGGCATTGCATCGAGCTTGCCCACATTGCTTTGTTCCCAACTCAGGACGGTACTTTAGTGCTTGCTTCATTTACTGGAAAAGTTCGCTGGACATAGTTTCTGCTTCTTCCCCCACAGCTTCCAGCTCAGCAAACTGTAGAGAACAGACAATGTCAAAAACTGCCCCTGCAGATAACACTTTAAAAGAGCCTTCTCTTCTGACCCTATCTGCTATGGATTGATATTCCCAACTCGTAAGTCTAACTAGAGAATTTATGCTTTGTTACACCTGGCCTTGTTCCTTCATTGCATCAACTTTGATGTACACTTAAGTACATAGAAGTTTGTCTCATAAATACAGTTAGTATGGGTGGTAGGTTAAAATTCTAATTAGTAGTTTCATGGAGTAACTGAAAAACATGAATTATAACTTAAAAATCTCTTAATCTGTTAAACCAATGGCTCTCAACCTGTAGGTCACATATCAGTTTTGTGACATCTCAAATATTTTTACATTATAATTCATAACAATAGTAAAACTACAGTTATAAAGTAGCAATGAAATAATTTTGTGGTTGGGGTCAACATTATGTGAGGAGCTGTATTAAAGTGTCACAGCATTAGGAAGGTTGATAACCACTGTATTGGAGGCCTCAGGAAGTGCTGAGCTGCCAGCAAACAGGGTTTTTATAAAACAAAGGGTACACCTACAGGATCCCTGTGATCCTAGAACTGGTGATCACTGGTCAAAATAGCACTGGCATGGCAGTCGTAAGGAAGTGACACAGAACACAGACCTGAAGAACAGCATTGTGATAAAGCAGCCCTAAGGTCTAAAACGTCCAAGAAGTCTGAGCTGGGGGCAAGGGTCTCACATTGTAAGTATCCTACAGTTTACAAGTATAGTGGATAAACAACAGGTATGATGAAGACACCAAGCATGAGAGAGGTTTTAGGCCATACTTCTGTGAGGCAGCAGAGTGGGCAGGCAGGTCCAGGAGCCCTCCGCAGTATAAGTACCTTAAGCCACTACTCCTTGATGCTCTCATAGAGGCTACTCCTCAATGCTCTCATAGAGGCTCTTGATTTGCGTCTGGAAGAACTTGGCAAGCTCCACTCGTCTGGCTTTTAGTGTTGGTGTCAGAAGTCCATTTTCAATAGAGAACGGCTCTGGATGCACAAAGATACTTTTGACCTAGAAGGTGAGCACATGTTGATGGTTGGCACTTCATCTGCAAAGTGATAAACTGCAAAGTTTATTTCACTTTATGAAAAGCTGTACAGTGGAACCGTAAAGACATAGACTCATGTGCATTCTGAGATAAGGTCTTCTTCTGTCCAGACTGATCTCCAACTTGCTATATAGCTAAGGTCAATCTTGAACTTATGATCCTTCCCCTCCCACCCATCACTGAGATTACAAGTGTGTCCTATCACATCAGGGTAAAGTGGCCCTGGAGATTGACTGAAGCCATGTGTGCTAGGCAAGCACTCTGCCAACTGAGTACAGAGAACGGGTAACAAAGGGCGGAGTGGGACAAAGTACATAAATACAAACTGTGCCCTTGGAAGTTAAAGGTTTGAAAACAGTGTAAGTGGGAGCTTTACATAAAACCCTAGTGGTTTTTGAGGGACCCAAATGATAGCAGCAGTACATACCTGCTCAAAGGATTTCAGGCCACTTTCTTTCCCAATTTTCTGCAAGTCTTCTAAAATGGCTGCCTTTACACACTGAAACACAAATCATCACAGCATGTATTCTTGAAGAGAGGTTTAAATGAAAGGCTAAGCAAGAACCAACTCAAAATGCCTGAAAGATCTGGATAAAATTGAGATACAAAAAGTGTGTTGAAGCATTTCCCAGCTGAAACAAGGAGAAGAAAAGGCAACCCGAGGGGCTAACAGTTTCTGTCTAAAGGCGTTTTCCATTCTCATATTGTTTACTCTCACGAGCACCATGTTACTGCTTTTAAAAAGTCATTCTGTGGTTTAAACTCTACATTCTATCTTTCATTCTACTAAAACTGTCGAGTGCAGTTACCTGTCACCGAAGCAGGAAGTGTGTCCCTGCAGAGAAAGAGGCTCAGAGAACCCAGAGGTGCTGGGAGAGCCTTCCCTCTGCTACAACAGGCCCGGGTACACATGCAACATTCTCTCTCAGCCATGCTTACTTGGTTTTGGCACAGTTCTTCAAAGGATCCCTTTACCCCGATCTTGGCTGCAAATGAGGGAAGCGACTCTGGGTCAGGAACCACCACTCCTATCAGGAATGACTGTGGGAAGGAAGTGGGTTGTAATAGGTGAGACCTTCAGACTAATCTGATACTATACAGTGTCCCACTCAGCACTGCACTGCAAAGATATTCAATTCAAACCTGACTCCTCAAAAAGAAGCAGTTGTCATTAAGCTTAAAGAATCGATTCCCTAGCCAATCCATGTTGAGACTTGCTGTCCCCAACCTCCACAGGGCCAGTTTAAGTACAGCATTTAAAGAACAGTTTTGTGTCAGGAGCTACTCTGAGTGGACACTAAGAGTCACAAGCACAAAGTCAAGTGATATAAAAACTACTTCTTAAAATAGTTGTTTTAACTCCAACCAATTATTGCCTGGGTGTTTATGGTTCAGAATGTAGTTTTGACTGGGCACTGGTGGCGCACGCCTTTAATCCCAGCACTTGGGAGGCAGAGGCAGGTGGATTTCTGAGTTCGAGGCCAGCCTGGTCTACAGAGTGAGTTCCAGGACAGCCAGGGCTACACAGAGAAACCCTGTCTCAAAAAACCAAAAAAACAAACAAACAAAACAACAATGTAGTTTTGTAGTTAGTTTTGTAAGCTGGGGCATCTTTTCTGAACCCACCTATACAAGTGTCTTTTATGGCTATGAGAACCAACACAGGCCATAAAACTGGTATATTACCCGTAAGCTCTCCCCATGGACAAAAACTTGTAATACTGGTCTGCTCCTGGAATAAACATTTTCAATCTTCTCTGGAGCAATGTATTCTCCTTGTGCCAACTTGAAAATATTCTTCTTCCGGTCGATGATTTTCAGAGTTCCATTCTGTATGAGACAGATAAAAGCATCAGTGTTTTGAAGCCTTGGAGATTTTATCAGTAAGAAGGCCAGAGGTGTTGTCCTTATTTAAAATAGGTTCTCTGGAGAATTCTGTGTTTCTCTTGGCTTTGGAGAAAGAAGTGTTTTCCACAATGCCTGTCTGCAGAAAGCCAGTCTCGGGGAAGCCGCAGGGGCCTGCTCGGTTATACAAAGGGATGCCTCATTCAGTGAAGACATTCTGCAGCCCCCAACTTCTAGTAACTTATTTCCAATTACCCCATCTCGAGAACTCTGTGAGAAATGGAGAGGTTATCTCTTCCTTAAACTGCTGAATGATTTAGCTCTCCCTGCCATGTTACTTGCTATTAAATCTGGGAGCAGGCTAAAACAGCTGCATGCTACTGATCAGGCCAGCCTGTAATTGGGCCTGTTAGGACAGAAGCAGGGCTGGCAGGGCACTGACCACCATCACAGGTCGTATGCTGCTTCAGTTCCCTGAACTCAATTCCTGAGGTGCTTATCTTCTTAGGGATTTGAATTGTAGAATTGGGACATGGGTCAAACACAGTCCACTTGAGCATGCCATAAGTAGGGCTCTATACTGACTTAACCCTGGAACTATCAATGAGCTAGACTTAATTTAGAGTGAAATGATCAATAATCAGCAGCCTATTATCACTCATGGGGCCTGGTAGGAGCATATCTTTTGCCTGACTCCTGTGTTTAGAGCAGGGGACACTGATTAAACAGAAACTGTTAAACCCAATCGATAAAAAGTACATCATGGAAGTCTCATGGTCAAGTATTCCGAATCTCTTAAATCTTGAACAATGAACAAGAAAAGTTTGAAGAGGTGATTATGGCCCCACTCCTGTAACACACAGTAGAAAGAAGGAGACCCTTGGAAAATTCCCCTGTGGGGCTTACACATCTTCATTACAGCCATGCTCTGTTTCCTTTCTTCCTAAGAAAACAGGAGATTTTCAGCAATTCCTGCCAATTGTTCATCAGCAAGCCAATCTATAAATGTCTATGTCTTCCACAGAGGAACTGTGAAGGTCATTTTGAGGCAGACATTAGCCTTTGCAAACACATGGTATGGAAATCTCTGTTTTGATATGTCTCCTTGAGTTTATTAGAAAGAAATACTCCTTTGCTGTGTCTAGACACAGCATCAATAGGACTACCTATGGTGCACGTTGTATTTGACAAGAAATAGGGAAGGAAGAAAGGTTTTCAGTTGGTTTACTTTCTGCTGTCTTTGTAACATTGTCAAAATCATGTTTGTGCTCCAGCCTAAAGGAAGGACTAGTTTTGGCAGCTCCTAATCATGTATTGGCCAACTTCTTCTGGATTTCACACCATCAATCCCTAAGAGACCTAGGGCTAGAGCACACATCTCCCAACTGCTAAACTAGGGTCTTCTGGTTAGTACACCCCTCTCTTTATACTTAGAGGAAACAGCACAAAAGAAGGCTGCCCATTTCCTTGCAGCTGCCTCAGCTGATTAAGCTCATATCCCTAATCCCTCTTGCAACAAATAGATTATTCTCCCTAGTCCCATAGTAGAGACCCTTACAAGTTAAGGAGAAATACCCACTGGAAGCCAGCGGCCAATGTCCCCAGTGTGAAGCCAGCCATCCTTGTCCAGTACTTCCTGTGTCTTCTCTGGGTCCTTTAGGTATCCTTTGAACACATTATTGCCTTTGATGCAGATCTGTACACCAGACAGTAAAGGGGGAGAGGGGAGATAAAAGAAATGGCTGCTATTTGTACCTTATAAAACACCTGTTCCAAACAAATTCACTTGATGGTTTTCATTACAGTATGGACTCTTTTAGTCCCCACTATAGAAAAATACAGCTCACTGGTCTTGTATTGCCTCCTAAAAGTTGAGGAATCAAACCCAAGCCAGGTCATAGATTTATGCTCCTTTTGGACTAAGCCTCCCCACATCAATCATCTGAGTGCTGGGCATAACCTACTCACCTCGCCTTCGTTGTTTACTGAAAAGTAGTTCATGTCAGCCACGTCTTCCAGCTTTACAAAATTGCAAGCCACTGGAGTCCCAACGTGACCTAGAACATAGCATATATTCCGGGCTGGGCAACCATAAAGCAAGCATGTTTCTAAGATGTTTATGGGACTGACTCTAAGAATGAAAGCAAGACTTGAGTTTGCCATTTACCACATTCATCCAGAACATCAGAGTTATTTAAATTCCTAAACCATGGTTCAGTTAGAAGACTTCTCCCAACTAGCAAATGGAAAACCCACCTGCTGTCCAGTCCCCAGGTGATGTAATTGAACATCCAGCTGTGCATTCTGTTTGGCCATAAGCTTCAAACACCTGGGAAACCAAAGAAGAGCTTTGAGACTTAAGATAAAGTATGGCTGGCCATCCCTTATGGCCAAGACAGGAAAACAAACTATAGAAACAAGAGCTGAAAATAGTTTTGCAAAACCTCAAAAGCATGACTAGCTTCTAGTTCTTCACAACAGCTGGTTTCTGTCTCAACAATGTAACTCTGCCAGTGTAACATAAAAGCAGCTATAGACCATGTATAAATGAATGGGGCTTAACTGAGCTCCAGTAAAATGTCAACTGTAAAGCAGACAATGGGGGAAGTACTGTAGTTGCTAACCCTCATATAAAGAAGATAATCTTGACCAGAGAAAGGCTGGTGGCAGGAAGCAATTTGATAGGCTACTGCAGTCAGAGGTGGCCTGCAATTGGCTGGGCTGGTAGAAGTAGAGATACTGAAAGATGGTGTTTCTGGGATGAGGTTGGAAGCAGAACTTTCTATTAATCTGAGGGGCTGAGGGAAAGAAGGGTCAGTTTGAAAACCCCAAAGACCTTTCACTAACTGGTACCAGTCTCTTTTGATAATGGGTACATGTATGGGGAATAGTCTATGTGAGGCTGAGCCTGTTTCTGTCTTCTATTTTGTTTGTGATATATGGTTGGCTGAATCATCAAACTACATACCCATTTGGATTGGAAGAGAGAACATCCATAGCCAGATCCATATATTTTAGATAGATGAGGCATAAATGAAAAAAAAAAAAAAAAAAGTAAAGCCATAAATCTACCAGAAAATGTGGGCAGTGACATTCTTGAGAGATCTTGGAGATTAGAAAGCCTGTAGGAGCTGGAGAGATGGCTCAGAAGTGAAGAGCATTGGCTACTCTTCCAGAAGATTTGGGTTCAATTCTTAGCAGCTCAAAACCATCTGTAGCTCCAGTCCTAGGGAATCTGACAGCTGGCCTCTGAGGACAACAGACATATATGTGGCAAAACACATATACATAAAATCATATTTTATTTAAACAAAAAAGCAACAAAATTTTTAAAAGGAAGAAAAGAAAGACCTGTCTCCAAAATTAAAAAACCACAACAGAAAACTTTCATCAATTGGCATGCACAGCCATTCAGTTTTTATATAGCTATGAACAAAGCAAAAGAAAAAGATAGACCAAGAAAAAAATGTCTAGCATAATGGAGACTAATTTTAGTTATATAAGGAATTCTTAGCAATATTTGAGGGAACTAAATCACCCTTTGCTTTGTTTTCTGTAAGGAAGGCCTAGGATAATCCAGTGAAGAAATACAAGTGTCAGTGAGAAGTGAAGTTTGGTATTTGTGGTGGTTTGAACAGGTTTGGCCTCCATGTGTCTAAATGCATGGCCCATAGGGAGTGGCACTATTAAGAGGTGTGCCCTTGTTGGAGATAGTATGTCACTGTGAGGGTGGGTTTTAAGGTCTCCTATGCTCAGGCTATCTCCAACAACTCAGTCTTTTTTTACTGCCTTTTTACTGATCAGGATGTAGAACTCTCAGCTCCTCCAGTGCCATGTCTGACTGCATGCTGCCATGCTTCCCACCATGATGATAATGGACTGAACCTCTGAAACTGTATGCTAGCCCCAATTAAAGGTTTTTCTTTATATGCGTTGCCTTGGTCATGGTGTCCCTTCACAGTAATAAAACCCAAGCTAAGACATGTTGATGAAAGAATCAGCATGAAATGAAGTATTTCTATTAGAGGGAACTAACTGGCTGCAGAACGTATCATTGGCAAGTGTGTGGGGAATGGTACTTAAGTATTGCCTGAGTGTGTATAAAAGACCGGCCTGAAGGTTTGGTGATGCACATTAACATGTAAAAGGTAAGGCTAGCAAGATGGTAAAGTCACTTATTCCCAAACCTGGGGACCTAAATTTCATCCTTGGGACTCACATGATGAAAGAAGAGAACCAAAACTTCTAAACGATCCTCTGACTGCCACATGTGTGCTGTGGCTTGTGGGTGAGACTGTCAACAGTGACTCATTATCTGGGTGCTGTTTGGAAACCATGAATGACATTAACTAACCTTTTTGGTAAGGAGTCCAGTGGGTGGGGCTTGATTGGTATTTTGGAACCCTGATTCCATTTATGTAAAGATTTCTATATTTGATGCATGAAGAGGGGATCAATAGTCATGTGTTTTCTCTTGTCTAAGATTTGAGATGTGATCTTCTCTTCAGTGTTTTCCATTTACAATTCCAAGTTTATTGAATAGTGTGTTCCATTGATGTGAATGTGAAATCTTACCCAACATCCCATTGCAGCCCTGAAGAATGTCAAGACTGGAGTGGAGATGGGGGCGGCTCCAGTGATCATGATGCGAACCTTCCCACCCAGGCTGCCCTGTTCAGTAGAAACAAAAAGAGCTGTTGAGCCTCTGCGCTTCCTTGTCTTCTACTGTGAAATGGGTGAAAGTGCATGCCCACTGTCCAACTTGGTTGACTTACAAGCACATGCACTACAGCTTGGCACCCTAAAAAAATCACTTAAAATGCTTGTTATTAGAGCCATCACCAGCCATTCCTGAGAGAACTTGAGGGTCTGTTGCTGCTGCTTTTTAAGTTCTTCAGTTTATATCACTTACAAACGGAATGAAACCATCCTATAACCTATAACCTAGTAAACACAACTTAACGCGACTCAGCTAAGACAGTACTACAGAGTGCCAACACTCACATAAAATCTGTTGTGTGCTTTCTCATTTCTCTTTAGTGCAAAGCTGCACAAGAGTGATCTCAAAAGGTGGCTCAGTGGGTAAGGCATCTGCTATGCAAGGATGAAGACCAGAGTCCACGCACTCAGAACCCAGGTAAAGCCAGATGCAGTGACACACACCTGTAATCCCAACTCTCATCTTCGAAGACGTGGGAGGCGAAGGCAAGAGAATCCCTAGACGCTAGCAAGCCAACTAATAGCCTACTGTATACAGCTGTGAACAAGAGAAATCCTGTCCCAGACAAGGAGGAAGGTGAGGCTCGATGTCTGAAGTTGTCCTCTGAACCTACACATGCAGCATGCCACATGCTTCCCCAAACACACACATACACACAAAAGAAAAGGGGCGCAAAGCAAAAGGTGGGAGCGGGCATCAAAGGACTATGAAGATCTCTAGTTAGGATGCCACTGCAACCTGAGAGGAGAGGGGGGATGCTAAGTGGCTGCCAGCCCTGGTGTCCAGGATCTATTCAACTTACTTGGATCTTTGAAAACACAAGCTTGTCCCACAAACTGTCCCGCCGAATGATACCATTTCTCACTTCATTGAATTTACTGATGATAGCCAAGTTCAACAAGAACTTCTTCAAAGGAGTCTTAGCTTCATTTTGTACCTGGAGGATGATAAAGCCTCTTGGTTAGAAAACGACTTGAGGTACTTACCAAGGCCATTTGGTAGTAGCCAAGATGTTAATTCCTTGCTTCATAAGGAAGTGTCGAACACTTGTGAACTAGGTTGTGAACTAGGTTGCTTACTAATGATAAGTCACAGAGCTATATTCAGCCACACCCTGAAGCAAGTAACACTGTTACATAATGCCCCAGACCTCAAAAACTACAGATCCCCAGGAAACAACTTCAATAACGGAGATAAACAAATCAAAAAGATGGCTACCACCACTGGCTTAAAATCATAGGAAATCACACCAGGGGCATGATCACCCTGGGGCTTTTTGACTTAGTAGCCCAGAGAAAGGTTTTGGGATCTGGCTTTTGAGATGGCTCAGTGGTTAAGAGCACTGACTGCTCTTCCAGAGGTCCTGAGTTCAAATCCCAGCAAGCACATGGTGGCTCACAACCATCTGTAATGGGATCTGGTACCCTCTTCTGGTGTGTCTGAAGACAGCTACAGGGTACTCATATACATAAAATGAAATTTTAAAAATCTTAAAAAAAAAATTGTATTACCTCTCCTCCGCTTTATGATATTTTCATATGCTCTTAACCTAGAGAATTACCATCCTGCAGCAAATGTCTCTTTAGCCACATCATACAGAATCCAACAGAAATCCCTAATGATGTCATTTCTCCCCTTTGGGCTCACACACTTTGGTGTCGTGTTTCCCTGTTCATGTTATTTCCTCTTCTTCATGACTCTGGCCTCATTGTAACCCTGCAGTCTATCAACCACACTCCTGTGAGAAGAGCATCCCCATGTACAGCATACAGGAACCTCCTTATACCCTAAACCCTGTACTCCAGCCCTCAGGACCTCTCATACTAGAAGCTGCACTCAGGGACAGTGGAGCTCTTTCCTGTTCGAATCATACAGGGTGCCTCTCTTCACCTGTGCTTCCACTTACAAGTCTGGAGACAGCCAGAGTTGTTCATCCTCGCTTCCCAATTCAGGCTGCGGTCCAGGCTGGGAGCATCTACTCCTGTGCTTGTGACATCATTTACCTTTGTCTCACCATCTGATTCTCAGGTACACAAAATGCTGCCCACATTATGACAGGCCTGATGCCTCTCTTTACCACCAACTGCTTACCTTTATTTAACAGGCATATGACTGGCTCTCCTAACAAGTCACAGGCAAAAAGCTATGATCAGAAATTTATCTAATAAAATCTCTGTTTTAGGAAATAAGCTCCAGGTTCAAATTATCTATTATGTATTATTATTTTAAAATACTTCCTTTCAAAAATCAAAACGTTCAATAACAAAAACCGTAACAACGTAATCTGATGATTCCACAATCTGATGAGGAACTGGAAGAGGTTAACAGGGTGTATAGTGTCCACACATCATCTGAGTTCGAGAATACTATCCACACCTACTACAGTTCAGTTTGGCCTCTGGTAAGATGAAGTTCCAGTATCAGAATCTGAGAGGTAAGGCCCAAAGCATATGAATAAAGGTGTCGTTTTCTTGGGCTCTAGGTCTGTGGCATAGCAGATAACTATATTATATCGCCTGACTTCAAATCCCAGTTCTCAATGGGCAGTTGCAGTCTAAGGCTTGGGTGAGAAACACACAAATTGAGTTTAGGATATCTTGTATCAGAAAGAAAGGACCCCAACATAGATCATGACCCATCTTGGGTCATGTCAAAGGGACACATAAGTTGATGATCACACTTGGAACATCAAGATGAATAACTAAAATGAACGGAAAAATACAAATATAAAGATGAGTTCATACTAATATTAAAAAAATCCTCACTGGTCACTTATGAGTAGTGCTGGGGCATGAATTCATTATACTCATGAGTGATAAATTAAGGAAAAAATTAAGTATTTGATAGGTCTTTATGGTAGAATGTCAGCTAAAGAATATAAAAGAAATTAGTCAGAGTTAGGAAAACCGCCATTTTGCAACCTCAGTGAACAGTGCTCAGTGACAGCTAAGGCTACTATGTGATAGTTTATTCTGGCCCTTTTCTTTATTAGCTATGACTTTGGGAAAATTCTTTAATGCCCAAGGTTCTGCTTCCACACTGTCATTCTGTGAACGAGCATGGTTTGCTATGTTTCTTAGGAGGGTTAAATAAGCAAATACATCTGAAATGTTTACCTCAATCTGGCACCTCAGCAAAGTTAGATTACCAGCACATCCAAATCAGAGGAAAATCTTTCCAGAGGTGCCCCCCCACCCCCAGTCTGAGTGCAGCACTTCCTCAGATCAGCAGTATTATCCAGAGAAAAGGCATATTTCCTATGGCTTCTCGCAGTTGCAGTTCTAACGTGCTTATAGAGATACTTGTCAAGGCTCAGACAGAGCTGGAATTAATTGTCAGGATCCAGTCCCTCTGAGCCTTCTCAGTACAATCCCAACAGAAGCAAGGCTCATACCTTATCATAGACCCTGTTAAGGAGCCGAGGCACTGTGGGAAATACTGTGGGTTTCAAAGCTTTCATGTCATCAGGTAGCAACCGGATATCTCCTTGGAAGAAGCCAATTTTGCCTCCACAGGAAAATATGATACTCTGGAACAAGATGGAAGATGAGGCTCAGTACCCTAGATCACTGTAGGCAGCCCTATCTCTGATGGAAGTGAGAAAGAAATCGGAAATCGGCAGGCACGTCCCTCTGCAGAACACCTGCTTCCTGCCAATCCAGATACCCAAGTAGGTCTCTGAGAGGCTCTCCCACGAAAGGATGAGAACTTACTACTGTTGAAGTGGCAAGACAGATAACAGACTGTGAAACTGTGGGTGTGGCCCTCAGACTCTGCCACAGTTCTGTATCCCAGTGTAAGATACCATCCTTCACGAAAAGCACTCATCTTGTGGCATTAAAAAAAACTTCGGCCCGTTAAAATAGAAAAACATGCCTTCAGCAATGGTTATCCCGATTTGAGAAATACTAAAATATGTGTAAAGTTTTCTTAGAAGCAATGCAGCATTTTGGACATCAACAGAGCATGTACGTGGTGGGGGGTAGGGTGGGGAAATACTCAGGACAGAGGGAGGGCATGAAAAGATCTCTTTCCCACAGCACCTGTGGTATTGAAATGTCAGTGCTTCTTTTGATCTCCAGTCGGCTTCAGAATGGCTGGAAGTTTTGGCGATCACTCCAAGAAGGGTTGTGCCTGGCAATACCACCTTACACACTCAAGGGATATGTAAAAATGTGGCCTGGGAGATAGCTGATCTGGGTCAGATGTTTCTGCCCTGCTCCCCCAGTGGACACACTTTTTCTAACTCTAGATCCTCTCAAAATTCTAACCAACATATAAGTAAAACTGTCTGCTGAGTCAGCTCAGGATTGAGAGAAGACAGACAGTATGCTCCCTGTGAAGTAAAGAGCAAGCAATAAATAAAGTCTTAGGTATTCAGACTTACTAGATGAACTGCTGTAAGTTAGGACACAAAGAATCCAATGGTATGTCTGTGCTTGATTCCGTACAGAAAGGACTAGGGATGTCCTGCATCCCTGAATTTTGAGTAAATGTGGAGCCAGCAAGTCAGGAACCCCCTTCCTACCTGCTAGGAACACAGGACACTCACCTGGACAAGCCTCTCAAACATATGGGCCAAGGGAAGGTAGGATATGGTCACATCCTCAGAGGTCGGCTGGAAGACAGGCTGTAGACCGGGGACAAACAATAGTGGATTGATGTTAAGTTTCTCTTCCAACAGAGATGTCAAAACTCCCCTTCTCTTTTTTGATTAAGCCTGTCTGACTGAAACCATCCAATCTAACTGAGAGAGTAGTAGCGTAGAGAAAAACATTTGGTATTTTGACATCATCTTTTAAGATTCTTAAAATGCATAGCACATAAACACCTCCCTGGGTACTTAATGTATTTCACAACCTATTATTTCCTGTAACCATTCAGTGCAGGGATCCTGAAACACTGAGGCTTGGCATGCAGTCCTAAAGACTACATCAGTGTTTTCCATACTTTGTTATTGGTGTGGTTCACATGCAAAGACCCTGTAAGCTCCTGTGTTTAGACACTTGGTCCCCAGATGGTACTACTGTCTTCTGGGGTTATGGAACTTTTAGGAGGTAGAGCCTCACTGGAGGAAAGGGATTACTTGGGGTGGGTCTTGAGGTATTATATTCCAGCCCCACTCCCTGTCTGCTGGTTCTTGATCCACTAATATATGAAGAATCCCGGTTCCATAGGCCTTACAATGGAGCTGCCTGGTATCATGTCACTCTGCACACTTTAAGCCAAGTGATCTTCCCCCCGAAGTAACCTATGTCAGGTGTTTTGTCACAGTGATGAGAAAAATAATAGACTTTTAACTGTGTTCTTCCTAAAAATCTTATAGCCAAGTCACATTTTAGCAAGGGCCTCTTTATTGACTGACCACTGACCTCCAGAAATTTGAGGAAAGCAGCCATGTTTGAAACAACATTTTGATGGGTTAGCATAGCTCCTTTGGGGTCACCTGTAGGAAAGCAGAGGTGAAGAGAAAGCCTTAGTGTGGCTAATTTGTAACCTTTGACCTTGAAAGAAGCTAAATTCAGTTTGGTTCTGTTGTAGAAACAAAAGTTGCCCTCTTGACTGTAGCTTTCTGGAGACATTTATACCTCTGCTTGGGAATGATTGGTGCCCCCCAGAAATCCTCCCACTCCACATACTGCGTTACTGACCTCTTCCTTAACTTACAGCTCAGGCAGAATCTCAGATGGCAATAGTAAAACAGAAAGTTGCAAACAAACCCTTCTTGTGCAGTTCACATGTTTCAGATTTTATACCTAAGATCTCCCAACACTATTGCTATGAACTTTGTAAACCAGGCATATTGGAACAGTCCACAATAAATATGATTAAACCTTCTGCTAAATGTTGTTGAGTAAGGACACAGCCATCCATGAAGAACCAACACTGAGTTACCCTGACTGAATGAAACCATCCCAATGGTACATCCATTAAACCATCCCAATGGTGTGTTCATTGGAACTATCCCCATGCTACATCTGATTGAAGCAGTGGAAGGGTAGAGAAAATGTTGACATTTGACCCCATCTTTAAGACTCCTAAAATTCACAGCATGCAGATGCTACCATTTGTATTCCGAAGACCCTGTTTCCTCATGCTTGTGGTTTTCTATCTGGGAACCCGTTCATAAATGGCTCAGGTTGTGGGCACACAGGGACAGTGTGGTGGCATGGTATGCACAGGACTTAGCCTTATTTCTGGCTCCCTGGGAGCTCTGTCAGGTGTCCAAGGCACTGACCTGTAGTTCCACTGGTGAAACAGATGACACTTAGATCCTCTGGGTTCGGAGGCTGGAGGAGAAACACAAGGATACTAGTCTGTGGTGAACCAAGAGTGAACTATACAAAACATAAATTCAGGAAGAACACTTACCACTGGTTTTTTGAAGTTCTCTTTGCCTAGAATCTAAGTGCACAGAAAAACAAGAAAAAGAAAGAGTCATTGAGGATGGACAGACTTGTGACAAAGTCAGCTCTTCCTTTCCCCATTCTCAACCTCCCAGTTTCCAACCTGGATTTACCCCATAAGCCAATGCTGATATATACAATGGAAGCATCAGGGAAAAGCAGAAAGTTTCTTAAGAATGTTAATCTAAAGGAGGCGAATCTCAAACTTATCACCATTTTCTTAAGATCCAGTCTTCTAAGACCATCATCAAACCTTTCTTGGATGATATAAGTCATGACTATGCCAGGATTTATGCTATGCTAGTCACTTTCCTGAGCAATTCCCATACACTAATTCATTTAACCCTTGCCAACATATCTGCGAGATTAGAACCACTTTAATCTTCCATTTATAGCTAGGGAGAGATGTGGCTTGTAACAGGTGAATGACTACAACGGGAACTCAGGCAACCTGCATCAGGGACCAGATTCATGAACATCTTTGAGTTGCTCCATCCGTATGTTCTATACTCAGAAGAGTATACAGCTAGCCAAGGAAATCTGTCCACCTCTGTCATAAGGTTTGTAGTTGTCAAAGAAATTGTTCTTTAGACTTCGGAGTCTGGTTTATGTACGCTATCCTTGAACAACAATAGCCCTATGCTTTTGTGTAGATGGCCTGCATCCTGCTCATAATGCAAACCATATACCTAGCTGCAAACTATTTTTCACTCATACCTCAGCATCATTCAGGGATAACATTTCAACTCCATACTTTTCTCCTCTTTTCATCAGGTCATCATCAAAAGGGTCCATGAGGATGATTGTCTTCAGGCCTGGTGTAAGGCCCTTTTCCACATTTTCTATTAGCATTGTTGCTTTCTGGGGTGTATCACAGATGACCACAGAGATATCAGCTAAAAGCAGAAACCAAGCCAGAAGTCACCACTCTATTCTGTTAAAGACATGCCTCTTTGAAAAAAAAAAAAAACAACAACAACAAATGGGGATAGGTGTTAAATGTCAAAGCCAGTAGGTTCCTGAATGAGATTGCATCTGTTAATGAGATCTACAGAGTTCAAGCTGAAGTACTCTATTGACTATAAAAAGGAAAAAGAAAAACGGTGAGTTTAGCTGAAATACCAGCTCTTCTGTTTTCTAATGTTGCTGATACATTTTAGTGTCTAGAACTGTGTAAATCCTTTTGTTTAAGAAAGCTCATTTCAGTACTGTCTCCTGGGTATATTCCTGCTTCTGCTTTGCAGAGCAGGGAACAGATGCGGAAGGCGAGTGGAAATGGAATCTTTAGAAGGGAGATAATTTCTGATTCTCAATGTCATCACTTCTGTAGTATCTATTATTCAAACAAAGCTACTCAGCCTACCATTGCAGAGACAAAAGACGCTCCCTCGGACGCCTGAAAGGCTGCTGTTGCCAGTTGAACGTGGTCTCTTGTCTAACAGTGTCGATGTTCTTTGACATTTGCATATATATTGGTACATATTGCTTACATAGACTGAATTAAGCTTTCGAGCTCTCGAAGGACTAGGACATAATCCCTATGCTTAGACTGACTTAGGCAGGCCTGTTGCATGCAGACTTCTCTAGTCCATGTACTCAAAGTAGCCTTGCCTCTAAACTATCCTATACCATCTTAATTTTGCCAAACCTCTTATCTAAGCATACCTTAGTCTCAGGGGTTTTTTGTAGTTTCTTTGTAAATGGTATTTTAAATACTGTAATATCAAAAAGTAAGAAAAAGAAACTTGAAGAATTATTCAGCATTAAGAAAGAATAAAAGTATAAAATAATAGCAAAAATGTACCCTTGTTGATGATATGGATGATGGCTTCTACTCCCAGTGTGTCATACAGAGGGACAGCTACCATGGAATATGTGTAACAGGCTAGCTCAGAGATGACCCACTGCAGAGAAAAAGTTCAAGTACCAGAAGTTGACTTTAAAGAGCATTGATTCAGATATTCAACTAACAAATACTTATTTAGTATGCTTATATTTTTTAACCTTTAGGAATGGCCATAGAGACTCTCACTTATCCTGTTATAAGGAACATTTAAATAAATAAATTAAGATATACACAAAAATAACCATAAGACCAAGGTAGACCAGCACACAAAAGAAGAGAGTGGTCATTTCACCCATAAAAGATGTAGAAGGAATTATAGAAACTATGAGAGGCAGAGACCCATTTCAAAAGTAGAGGTCAGGATTATCTGGTCCCAGGAAGCTAGGGAAGCTGGACTAATTGCTAATATCCGAGATTAAAAAAATACATCTAAATACGGTGGAAATGAACAAAGAAAATAAAAACATGCCACTATGCCCACACACAAGCATGAGGAAAGTCAAAAAGAGAACCATTGCTCATAACTGGCAGACTATGTCTTATAAACTGATCTGATTCCCCACCCCATTCACCCAAATTCATGTTGAAACACTAATCCTTAATATGATGTAAAGTTAAATATGAACATAAGAATATGGCCATAATCCAGAGATGAAGAAGATACCCAGGGGATATATGTGCTCAGAGAAAAGACAGAGGGAGAGGCATAATGAAAAGATAACCACCTGCATATCAGTGGGAGATGCATCAGGAGAAACTCTACTGTGGGCACCTTAATCTCAGGATTCACTATGGTAGTCTTAGAAGACTAACTGATACACCAGGTTTGATGTTAAGTTCCTTACTGTAGCTCCCACACTGGGGTAAATAGTACTTTTCAGGACTAATTTTAAAACCCAACTAAAGCAATGACTCTCACAAATGCAGGAGCCACACAAAGTCTCATTCTGAGGATATTGGGCCTACTGACTTTACTGGATCTTGAGGGTAAGATTATTTCCAACTATCTTAGTATATAGCATCTGCTTTCAGCTCACCGTGGAAAGATGGTGATGGCCAGGCTCAACAGCCACAGATGCACTGGTTTACCAGATCAAGAACAAAGTACAAAGTCTAGTCCTAACACCGATTCATCTCATTCTCCAACACCTTCAAGATTTCATGGCGCCACCTCTCATAATATCTTTATTTTCCACATGTGACGGTAAGAGAGACTTAAAATGATCCACACTGAGGTCCAACCACACAGGCTAGAGCAGCAGACACTCAGCAAGGATTTAAGGAGGCTCGGAAGCCCATCTCTTTTGGACTAGAAGAATAAGCATTGTGGAATCTTTACATGGCTTGGGTAAATCATCAGCAAGGGTCAGAATGCTGTATTGGGGGACATCAGTTTATTTAGTTAGCTTCAACATGGTACCTCTGGCCTGTTTTGAGCAAAGATGCCAACAAATTGGTCCTGTGATGGCTTATATCCTTTATGCAAAAGGCAGGAGCCCAGGTACTCTGCTTGATCAGACACCTAGGGAGAGAATAAGGGTCAGGGAGAAGAGGTCAAGATCAAAAAGAGACCAAAGCAGCTCAAGGCACACAAGCAAAGGCATTTTTGAAAGCATGAGCTTGACTTGCCTGTTTGTAGGATATCCATTTGTAGGGCTGGTTTGGCTTTCTGTATCCCAAGCAAGGTCCATTGTCTAAAGCACAAAACATTGGAAGCAAATCAATTCTAGTTGCAAATCATGAGGACCAGAGAAGAGAAAAGAGCACCCAGAAAGGGCCGAGACACAGAGGCTAAATCTAGCAAGAATCTGAATTTCTCTGGTGTCTAGGAAATTCAAGGGCAAACATTTAGGAAATATTACAAGACAGGGTAGTTCAGTACTGATTCCATAGCTACCACGATAAGATGGGCATTCAGGCCACCAATATGGACAAGTCCAAGTAACATGAATAAAATAAGCTGTACATATAAACACAAACAGCCTGTGTTGAATAAAAGAGAGAAAAAATGAGCATCTCTATAGTAAAAATATGCAAATGACAAAATCAAACTATGAATCATCATTGTCCTTACAATATTAATTGTACAGTTCCCTTCCACTGTTCTTCTCATCCATGGTTTTGTACAGATGTGCTTACCCACATATTTGGAATAAACAGAAGAATTTGGTGATTCCTCCCCCAATTTGTTATAAACATTTCCATGCTATTTTTCTCTGGAGAATTTAACAGCCATCTGATAAAGGACTCCACAGTAGTTGATGTTATTTCATTGCAGATCTACAGAATGGTTTCAAGTGCCTTGGTCCCTCTAAATAATGCTATGGCAAATATTGTCAAATTTATCATTTTAATTTAGAGTATTCCCTTAAACATTGTTCTTTGGTGTGAAATAAAAGGGTTATAGGTTTTTCTACTCACTGTGGGTAGTGCCATCCCTGGGCAGGTGGGCCTGGGGAGTATTAAAACCCAGGCAGGTAAGCAGCACACCTCTGTGGTTCTTACCTCTGCTTCCTGCTTGAGGTCCAGCCCTGACTTGCCTCAGTGACCAACTAGGAAAAGGAAGTTTTAAGCCAAACCACTCCCTACCTTCCCTAGCTACTTTTGGCCAGGATCATAGCAATAGAAAACAAACTAGGGCAGAAGGGGCTGGGACTTTAGAACTCAGCTCTGAGCTTGGCTAAACTGTTGCAAACATTTACTTTTGTTCAAAGATTGAGTTTTAACATACTCTCATAGATGTAAATAGTGTTGTTTGCCGTTGATTTCTGGCTTTATAGATTTGAAAAGTTATTACTTTCATCTGTTTTAACAACTAATGAAGATGGATCTTTCCCATATTTTTATGTTATTATCTAATCTCATGAGTCAGCTGTACACGTACTTGTTTCTATGAGCATGTCTTCTAAGATGTGGAGTCTTAAATAAGAACATGTTTGCTTTCAATATTTCCCCAATTTGTGCCTTATATTGGACAAAAAGAGAATTCAACTTATAAACCTCTACACCACTTGGCCTACCTTAAAATCAGAACAAGTCTGGGGATTCTGGGAGTGTGGCTCAGTGGTGGAACATGGACCTGGCACGTACCAGGCCCTGGGTTCAGTCCTCAGCACCATCAAAAGAAATAGACACGAATAGATGAATGAAGAGTCCAAGAGCTCATCCAAATCACTGGGAGGAATTTGGGGCTTGCCAAGAGAATCATCGCTGAGTACCATGGGCAAACACATGAACTGAATTGTGTGGTGAAGGAAGAAGGAAGAGAAGCAGGAAAGAGATAGCTACTTCTGTTAAGGAGATAAGAACAGTGGCCAAGGAGACTGCCTAAGGGGAACCCCACCACTTTTCTTCCTGCTGAGACAGCTACAGGAAAGGTCCAGAAGTAAAACCTCAGGCCAAATTCCCTGGAGTGTGGCCAGTCCAGATCTGCCCATTGAGCACAGCCACTGATCCTCTGGGCCCTCCAATGAGAGCCTTTGTCCTGCAGTTAGTCACTAATGACAGACAGCTACTGTTGATTGAATGAATGTGCCCCAGCAGGCACGAACCTGTTATTCAGGACTACTGTTATCCCCATTGGACTAAGAACTATGAAGGACTGGACTAGGCCAACTTGAAGCTCGCCTAATAAGAGTGGGAGTCCACGGCTGTGGAGGAGACTCTCATGCCTTCTCATTATTTCCTGATTAATAAAACTGCCAGGAGAGGACTCTAGCCAAGGAGCAAGGCAAATAATGAGCCCAAAGGGCAACAGCTCAGCTCTCATTAAACTCCATGTCCCATCAGCTTTTGTTTGCAAGCTACCTCCTACCTTGTTTAACTCACTCAGCTCGGCCTCATTTGGGTTCTAAGACTACCTTCCAAGAGTGAGAACAACACCATGACCAGGTGGAAACCCAGAGCCAAGCAGCTTGAAGGGCATGCAGAATCCCCAGGGCCCTCATTTGAACTTGTCCTAATTCTAAGAATCATTAGGTCTCATTTTCTGGAATTCTAGTTCAAGGTGGGGGGGGGGGGAGTTGAATCAGAGACTACGCATTTTAACCAATATTCCCAGATAAGTCTGGGGGTCAAAAGGACTGGTTGATGTAGTGAACCCCAGACAACATCGGAACTGGCATTTTCTTCTATGGCAGTAGCCAAGCTAGGTCATAAGCAAGCATGCATACACCAGATTAATCTTACCACTTGAGTTCTAATTTAAATTTTTCAAAAGATCCAGAAGAAAATGTCTCCTCAGTCACATATAACATGCAGAATGCCTTGGTGTTAGTTGAAAAACAGCATATAGTCTAGGTGCTTAATAGACCTTCTAAAGACAGGAAACAAAGGAAATTTCGTTTTAGCCATCTAGTATCTGCAGTCCCCAGAGAAGTAAAGCCTTGGATGTTTGATTTGCTTTTGGTTATCTGCACGGAATTCAAACAAATGCTGATTTAGACCCAGAAGTGCAAAGCACAAGCTCTTGGGGAGACATCCTACAGAAAGCTTCCTTACATGATTGTATATCTCTACAGAATCTAGGAACCACACTGAGAGAAAAGATGACACATGTTTATTGGGACTGACTTGATTCACGTAATATCACACAAAAAACTCCATTCTTTGGTAAGGCTGAAAAAAATATATTGTTTGATAAACTGTATTTGTGCAATGTATTTTGCATCTATTTTGCATTTTCAAAGTCTGCTCTAAGTTTAAAATTAAAATTAATAGGTGTGTCTTTGTGTAAATACTGGGTCTTAGGTGCTTGTCTATAGTCCTGTGTAAATTAAATACAAGCAGGTAGTTGATAAAAATCTACACTGAACAAAAGAGGAAAAATATGGTGTAAATAAGTAAGTTTAGCAAGTTTTCTGTTGCTGTGATGAAACACCGTGACCAAAAGCACCATGGAGGTGAAAGGGTTCTTTCACTTACTGGTCCAGGTAACCACTGAGGGGACTCAGGGCAGGAATTCAAACAGGACAGGAATATGGAAGCAGAAGTCAATGCAGAGGCCACGGAGGAGTGCTTACTGGATTGCTCATCATGACTTTCTCATCCTGCTTTTTAAATATCACCCAGGACCATCAGCACAGGGATGACACTACCCGTCATGAGGTGGGTTTTCCTTCATCAATCACTAGTTGAGAAAGTGCCTGCAGGCCTATCTTATAAAGGCATTTTCTCATAAGAAGTCTGAGTTTTTAATAATATCTAAAGTCATTTTAGACATTTACTATCTTACCTTGAGTAAAAAATATACAAAGAAAAGTTATATATGTCGTATATATAATACATATATATGTGTATATATCTAGATCTAGATCTAGATCTAGATATATCACATTTCCTTAATCCATCCCTCTATTCTTCCACAACCTAGGTTGGTTCCATACCTTAGCTATTGCGATGTTGCTGCAGTAAATATTGGCTTGCAGGTGTCTCTGTGATGTGCTGAATTAGAGTCCTTTGGATAAATACTCGGGAATAGTGTAGCTTATTTTAGGGAGAATGGGGGAAATGCTAACCCACATTATATACTTGCACGATTGTGTCCTTATGTAATAGTATCATGTACAATGAATATACATAATGAAAATGAAAAATAAGCTACTAACTTTTAAAGGTAAGGTTAAAAAACAAAATAAATCTTTACTAATGAGGAACAACTATTTTAGCTAAAATATTGACCAATTTACTGAACAGAATCATCAAACTGCATCTTAACTGTCATAGGCTGAAGTATCAACCCCAACCCTTTCAAGTTCCTTGACCTTGTGAGTGTCCTTGAACCTTGGAGTCTGCATTTCCTAATCTTTAAGATGGAGAGTAACCATAATTAGCTAGTGGGCTGCATAGATAATGGTGTAGCTGCAGCAGAGTTGGTTTTTCTTGAGGGTCGTTGATACAGAGAAAGGGTAGAAGAGATAATCAACACACAGGCAAACTGACACAGCACAAGGCTGAGTGCTGCTCATGAGATAAAAGGTACAGAGAGAGAGAGAGAGCTGCAAGCCAGGTGGTGAGGAAAGGAGCCTGGCATCTAGCAACGGGCTCAACAGTACGACCCATTAAAGCTTCAAAACGTCATTTGTTCCAAAGGAACTTAACAAAGCCTATTTGGTGTTTTGTTTTCTCGAGGCCCACAGGTGACTACTTTATGTGATATTGAACATGATAGCTTGATGAAGAAGTCAAGCTTGAGCTTAGAACCTCTCCAAGTTCCCACTGATAATCCTGATTCAGGTTGTTTATATGTATTTACTGCAAGGAAATATATTATCAAAGATGTTCTGTAAGCAAACATAACATATTGAGCTGCCTACACAATACTGGTTCAAGCCTGGGCAGGCAGTTTCTTCCTGTGTTGAGAGCAGATTTAGAGAGCAGAGTGCATTGAAACCTGATGTGGAAGAGCCAAGTTCCGCCTCTTCTCAGTAGCCCTCATTCTGACATGGTGCTCTATGCCTCTGCTCTATCCTGTGGCTCTTTGTGGGTTTAGAAGACAGTCAGGGAGGACCAGGATGAAGCAACGCCAGGCTGGGATTTTCTTTCAGACAAGACCAAGAGGCCAGGCTTACCAGACACAGAAAGTCCTCTTTGGAAAACTTCGTACAATGTCTTGGCCTCGGAGAAGTAATAAAGGATTAGGTCATTGTTCTTCTGAAAACCGCTCCTCCGTGCTCCTCCCTGGAACACAAGACCCAGTGTGAGTTTCTCTCCACTCTCTGCAACATTCATGGGCTGAGATATCATAACTACTGACTTCTGAAGTCACCGGGAGCAGAGAGACAAATAGATGACCATGGCCATTAGATTGGACCTGGCTATGAGGATCAGAGTAGGAGCGGGGGTGTGGGGGGGGGAGCCTGGAGAGAGTCAGAGACAGAGAGCACGTATAAAAATAGGGTGCTACATAGAATGAGCAGTGGCTGGAAGTCCCATGAGCTGGAGGGAGCCTAGACGCTAGGACTCTAGCATGCAGCATGCAGTTTGGAGTGTGTGTTTGGCACCTGAGACTGAGGGATCCTGGAGAACCAGCTTGGGCTTTGGTATGCTAATAGGTGCTAACAAGTATTACAAGCAGCCACCATCGGTTCCTCCTCCTGCCAGGGATAACAGTGAGTGGCTCCTTTGTTAGAGGGAAACCCGCTTCACGCTTCACCGGTTCCTGAGGAATGCTTGCGGTTGTCTCCTACAATCCAGGACTACCTTTTGGAGTCAGAGGGAAAGGAATTTCCCTGGGACCTGAATCCACTGGCCTGTGAGTAAAGAACAGTCCAGTGGTTTGTGGGTAATTGCCAGCGGCAACATCACTCAATACACTGAATTCCCACGAACACAGCAGCTTCCAACAGTTGAGAGTTCCCTCTGCCGAGGCAGAGCACAGCACCACATCTCCTTCTTCCATGCTCAGTTTTTAAAAAATAAATAAATATTTTTATTTACCTATTGCATGCATGTGTGTATGTGTTGGTATGTGTGCCGTAGCACACGTGTGGAGTTCAGAAGGCAACCTGGAGGTTCTCGTCTCTTACCATGTGGGCCCTGTTAGGTCTCAAACCTGGGACAAATGACTGATATCTACTATATCAAAGCAGACCTGGCAGCCATGTTCTCCCAGCATCCCTCAGTCCCTACCTGTTACAGGGTTTGGCTGGCATGCTCCCCCCCCACCCCCCAACCTAAACTTCTCCAGCCCAGAAGCTGGGCTGCTCTTCCAGCTGGCCTTCCCTATATTATCCAACCATTTTGGTTACCAGACCCTTTTCATCTACCCCTTTCCCTGCTGACCTCTCCGTCTGGCTCTTCCCTCTCCCCCACCCCCTCCTCACATGACCCAGCTCAGAGTCATTTTTTTCTCTGGGCTCTCCTGGATGTCCTTGCCTCTGGCTATGCTTTCCCTTCTAGCTACAATAAACCTTCTGCTCCACCAGGCCCAGGAAGCAGTAATGCCCTTCCATATTCCTTTTTTCATTCATCTGGTGCAGGAACCTGGCATTGGTGTATAGGAGTTCCCTTCCAAGGAACTTGGTCTCTCTGAACCAAGCTGCTGATTGACTCTCCTAAGGTATGTGTGGATCCTTTGTTTCTGCTGGCTCCTGCCATCCATCAGCTTTCACCCTGAATTCTAGAGTCCACCTTCTCAGCTCCTCCTCCCCTCCACACACTGTAACAATTCCTGACCGCGTGTTTCTTCAGCTCCCGAGACTTCTCCACCCTCCCGGCACTGGCCTACTTTACCAGATCCCTTTTCTCTGGCCTTTCATCTCTCCTCCCTAGAAAGTTCAGTCTGAGCTTCTGCTCTCAGCTCCCTCCTTCCTTTTTATGTTTTTTTTTTTTTTCAATTCAGGCCCCAGGGGATTGAACTCATGGAGTAAGCACCTTTACCCACTGAGCTATCTCAGCAGCCCCCAGTCAGTGTCTTAAACCTAAAGGTGTGATATGAGCATGTTATAATTTGCACGAACATACTCTTGCAAGCATGTGTGTGAATGTCTGTGTACATGTCTACGTGTAAGTATGTGTGTACACCCGAGTATGTAAAGAGAGAACTATAACTCATAATCACAGAGAGCTTATAACACTTGAATTTCACTGATGTCAGAACTGAGCGTCATGCCTTTACAGGCATTTTTAAATTGAAATAATTTATTGTGTCGAAATAAGGTGTAGGTGTGCATACCATGGCACATGCATGGGAGGCAGAGGACAGCTCCATGAGGCTAGCCCTCCCATCTTCCCACAGCTTCTGGGCATTGAACTCGGGTCTCCAGGCTGCAGAGCAAGCATCTTAATCCACTGAACGTTTCACTAGCGGAAGGAGATGTCCTCTCAGCTGTGAGTTATGGAGAATCAGAGTTGGTGGTTAACTCTCTGAGTCTTGCTCGCTGCTGTTTATAAATAAAGTTTTATTGAACCCAGTTCTGATCATTTATTTACATGTTGCTGGTGCTTTCACTCTCTAACAGCCTCAAGTGGAGGCAAGCTCCAGACGCATGTGGCCCATAAAATCGCCACAATTTACTGCTTGTTCCTAACAGAGGGTCCCTTGCTGGAGGGGAATCAAAAAATGGTGGGATGGAAATGATAGAAGCAGAGGGGGAGGAGCCTAGATGACCGGGAATGGCTTCCCTGAGAATAGGAAGATGCGTCATTGAAGGGAATGTGGAAGGTGGAGGGGTCAAGACGCAGGTGCCAGTCAGTTGAGAGGAAGGCTGAAGGCTGGTGGCTTATAAAAAGAGCGGGTGAAGGGACGCTGTGGAGAGAGTAGGGGGGGTCAACTGGCAAGAGACAAGGATGCTCTTTTCTCTGAGGAGAGAAATGGATGAAAATGAATGGTGCTTGCCACTTGTGGAGGCTGAGAGGAGGAAAGGCAGGGAAGGCATTCTTGGGACTTTATCTCAGAGGTCAGGAGAAAGCTGAGCATCTTGCTGAGCGCCAGAAGAATGTGCCTGGATCAACTTCCAGCAGTGTTGACAAATATTAACTGAAACTCAGAACTCAAGAAAACAGCTTCTCTGCCATTCCCGGACACTGGATGTTTCCATGAAGCTGGTCTCCTAGCAAAGCGTCTCTCTAAATGACTAGACAGCAAATATTTTAGGCCTTATAGAACATATATAAACTGCCCTTTATAAACAATTTACCTAGTTAAAGATTTGAAAACCATCTTAACTCTATCCTTAGTTTATGTCCCCATAGAAAGGGGAGTAAGAGTAATTAGCAACCGAGATCTAGACCACCACCATCTACTACTGGTTTAATTTTGTTTCAAGAGAAATTTGCTAGAAAAAGACATTTATTTACACTTGCAGATTGAAGGTTCACTTTCCCAGTTCTTTCCCTTCATATGTTAACCCCCCCCCCCCCCCGGGTTTTGAATTGCAGTTTGTGCTCAGTCAAGGCTGACAAACCGAAGGCCATTACCTCAATCCCCACAGACTGGTTGTCCAAGTCAATGAGAGGTAAGACTGGCTGAGGTCTGTTGATCAGCCATAGGAAGATGGCCGTTCCAAATATCAGAAGGCAGATCAGGACCGGGGTTGGAAGTGGGGAAAACAAGAAGTTAAAAATAAAAAGCATCTTTGTGAATACCAACAGGAAATTCAGACCTTTAAAAAGAAAAGAAAAACAAAGAAAAAGTTAGAGGAAGTGGGCATATTTTATGTTTTACTCTGTTTAGAGGTGCGCACATGTTCGTGTTCTCTCTCTCTCTCTCTCTCTCTCTCTCTCTCTCTCTCTCTCTCTCTCTCATATGCTGTCTGAACAGAGCTGGGCCTCTGTAGAATTTCTTGCACTGTTTACCTTGGCAATGTCGAAAATAATGGAAGTAGTCTCCACCCCAGCCACTTGACCGTCCTCATATAAGGCAGAAGGGATCAAAGAAGACAAGTTAATCAATTCACAATTTCCAACTGCCTCTTTGTGGCCCACAGAGCCTAGCCACCTAGCATAATAGGGAAGAGTGCACAGACAGCTCAGGCAGAGTCTAGCTCTTCCGCCTGGGCTCCCCTGGCATAAACTGAACAGAAGGGACCGTGAAGTCACAGCTTCCACAAATCAATCATCCTGCATTTCCTGCTAGCCAGATAGGCTCTGCTTGTTACTTTCTGTTCTGAAGCACCAAGAGGGTAACTAAGAGTAACTACAACCCAAGCTCCTGTATCCCACATTCCCATCTCAGAAGCCCCAGGGAACCATTTCTCCTGAGATCAACACTGGAACTACAGAGAAAGGCTGTCAAGAATGTACTCAACACGACGAACAAACATGGGTCAGGAAAGGCTCTTGAAGGAACTGGAGCACATAAGCTTCCTCTCACACAGCTTTCCATAGCATTCCCAGCCACCCGATAAGTGAGGCAGCCTTCCCATCTGTCCTTTCATAAGTTACAGACTAGGATAGACTAATAGCAGCCAATAAGTACCGATTATGTCCAGCACTGAGCAGAGGTGGATACCAAGGTCATGAAGTACTGTTTTACAGAAAAGAACTTGGAGCATGGGGGGGGGGGGAGAGAAGTGACTTTTCCAAGGCCACACCCTGGTTTTCCTTGTTCCTTCTCTCAGAAGAGCTATTGTCATACACCTAGCTGTTTTCTTATTGTTTCTAGGCTCAGGGCTCAGGAACCGAATATCTGGGGCCTTACAGATCACAGCAAATGAAGTCCCAGATCTGCATTCTTCAAACTTGACTGCAACACACAGCAGAGCAGCATCTTAGTGTCCAGGTCAATTGATCCTACTCAAAATCAAAGGGGCAAAACAAGCCCAATAAAAAATTTTTGTCAGATCAGGACTTTAGCTATGCTTAGAGTTTTCTGAGGCAGCTGCCATCAGTTGGCATCTGGAACCTTCTTCAATGAAGGCAATTCTTCATTCCAGTCCAAAATAGCCTTAAGACATCAGGGAAGAGCTTTTTTTAGGGGTGGGGTGGGGGTGGGCAAGAACAAATGCAAGAAAGTATTCCAGGTCCCTGTTCTCATGGTCAGTCCCTTGCCTAACTTCACGGTGATTACTTTCCATTTTATGGAAGAAAACTAAACTCCAGAGGCTGAGACATCAGCTCTGAGATGCCATGCTTTCTACATTGAAGCCAGGGGTTCATAAAAGAGAAGCAGGAACCAGGTATTATGCAAGCTGGGGTGTGAAACACTAGGGAACAATCGTGATTCCCTGGCAGGGTTCTGACAGCTGGGGCTTGGGAATCTTACCTATACCTGGGCTTGTCCAGCCATGAGGGACTCCAGGAGCTAAAGTGTGTAAGAGCAGCCAGAAAGGTCTCTATTTTTTCAGGACAGCTATTCCAATCCAGAATGAAAAGAAGATGGCCCCAGGGAAACTCTGTTTTGGCAGCAAGTAGCAGAGCCAGTTAGAAATCTAGTTAGTACTTGCTACTACCTGCCTCTCAGTCCTCTCCTGGGCTGGGGCAGGGCTCTTATACAAGCTGATTTTATCACCTGGGATTTCTACCTTTGTCCCAAGCTCACCTGCAAATAAACAGATCCTTACCCAACTGATTTCAACAGTGGGAACAAATTTGAGGCGCCAAGAATGTGGCCATTCCCTCCAGAGGGCAAGCGTACATTAAATGAGAGATTCACAAACTCTGTCTTCAAAGAGGGGTCCGAAGCTGAAGTTTTCTGCTCAGTGGTGGTGGGTGTGGTAGGAGTGCAAGGGGTGGGAGGGCCAACGGCCTGGTAGGTAACCCACTGGGAGAAAGGAGACTGGAAATCCTTGACTAGTCTCAAGAGAGGCAAATGCTGTCAATCACAGCTAATTGTTACCACATAGTCACATGGGCCCAGAGTCACTAGGTTGTCAAACTTTTCCTCCTTAGATATCCCAGAACATTAGATATCATTAAAAAAACAAAACAAAACAAAACAAAACAAAACCAACTCAGTTTCAATGAGTAGGAAGCTGTAAAAGAAACCCAGAAGAACACATCAACTTTAACTTGAACCACGGTCTGCCTGTATTTGGCTAGTCCTTCCAGACATACTTTGATCATATTGCCTACAAAGAGAGTGAGTCTGTCCATGGCACTACAAACCTTGGCCAGATTTACATATTTGAAGAGAGTGAAAGGACCTTGGGTATGCTGGCAAGGGATTTGGTGAGCTGAAAGCACTGAAGGGTCTGTGTATCTGCCAGCAGAAACGGCCTCCTTGCTCACTGAGTTCCCAACTCAAGAAGATTCAGGCATTTCGGATGGTTTTCCCTGCTGCCTTTACATTGTTTCAAGATTGTAACAGCAACAACAAAAAATCACCCAGCCGGACTGGAGAGATGGCTCAGCGGTTAGGAGCACTGACTGCTCTTCCAGAGGTCCTGAGTTCAATTCCCCGCAACCACATGGTGGCTCACAACCATCTGTAATGGGATATGGTGTGTCTGAAGACAGCTACAGTGTACATAAAATAAATAAATCTTTGAAAAAAAAAATCATCCAGTAGAATTAAACGTTTTGTACTATTCAGGAGCATGGGAAGTCAATTGCGCTCTGAAAAAATTGGGTTGTGGTGGCACATACATACAATCCTAACACTAGAGAGGCAGAGATAGGCTGGAGCTATCTCCCTGGAGCTCACTGCCCAGCCAGGTTACCCTCATCACCAAGCTTTAGGTCCCAGCACAGAACCTGCCTAGAAAAATAAGGTGGCTGTCTCCTGAGAAGCCACGCCTGAAGTTAATGTCGCCTGTGCACATCAGTGTGTATGCACTCTCCCATGTGTATCTGAATACTCACATGCACACTCATATATGCACACTTGGGTTGAAACCTCACTGGATACGAATGCTAAGGTTACCATACTAGCATTTAGAATCTACAAACAGCCCAGACATGCCCAGATAAAGCAGGGAAAGCCACCACTCACTCCTCTGATCCTGGATCCTGTGTGTGCACTTGGGATCCAGGCCCCTCTGGAATCCCTGTGAGCACTAGCCTGGTGGCATTTGTTCATTTTAATGTCACACCTCTGTGGGAGAAAATGTACAATGGAGAATTGCAATGGGGGGGGGGGGAGTGAGGTCCTGCTGTGCCTAGGAGCTTCCATTCCAGACCACCTACACACAGAGAGGGAACCACATTATACCCAATTGGACAGCTTCCTCTACTTTTGGACCTGGTAGCAGCAACATGTCTCCAGCGTGGCTGTGTTTCATCTCCTTCGATGAGACTGCACAGCCATAGCCAAAGCTATTCCTAGCTTCTAAAGTGTTCATGTCTGGGATAGTAACTAAAACACAGCTCCTGCCTGCAGACTTCCTTACAAGCTCCCTGAACCAATGTTGCTTGGGTTTTGCTCCTCTGTGGAGTCGGGGCAACATTTATTCATTAAGTTTCATTTTATTTTAATGAAGATCTTGAAAGACCCTTTCTACAGTATCACTCAAGCTGCTGGTTGTTTGGTGTTGTGAATCTTTTGGGTTAACTTTATAGGTTAATTTTTTTCCCTTGATAAGTCTCTTTCTTGTAAAATATATTTTTTGTACAGAGGTCTAGGTTGGATTATTAGCATCACAAAATAATTTTTGAAATTAAATGAATAATAGATTGTATTTTGGGGTCTGGAGAGATAGCTCAGTAGTTAAGAGCATGTTCTGCCCATGGCTCTGTGTTTAAGAGCATGTTCTGCCCTTGTGGATGACCTGAGTTTGCTTCCTTGCACCCTTGGGAGGGCTCACAATCATCCCTGAGTCCAGCTTCAAAGATCTGATGCTCTCTTCTGGCCTCTGCAGGCATCTGCACACACAGAACATTCACTCACACAGAAAAACGCACATCCACATAGATAAGATCAGAGCTCTAACCTGATTGTTTAAACAGTGCATCTGTTCCCGATCTTTTCAGAGTCCGATGAACCTCACTTGAGCCCATGTACCTGCTCACCTCATTGCGCAGAGCTCTTCCCCGGTCCGACAGGCCTGTGCACTGCTCACAACCTTCCCTGCTTGCCCTCCAGAATGCTGCTTTCTCCTTATGGACCACTTTCTCTGCTAATGCTGGTCGCCATGGGAAAAAAGGCCCAGCCCCCTGTAATCTGATACCCCTTCTGAGCTAATCTCCTTATAGGACCAGGGGCTTTTATTTTGTTTCTTGCTGTGCTTACAGTATCTACACCATGCCAAACTTGTAGTAAACGCTAAACTAGCTAACTAACTACTCTTCCAGCTTAGGATAACCTATTCTCAATAATTTCAAATTTTAGACCTCAAAAAGTCACTCTGGTCAGGTACCACCATAGCACACACCCACAATAATCCAAGCATTTAGTAAACCAATACCAGAGGATTACCAGTTCAAGACTAGCCTGGGCTATATAGTGAGACACTGGTTTTTGTTTGTTTGTTTTGTTTTATTTTTAAGAACAAACAACAACAACAACAAACTGGGTTGGAGAGACAGCTGAGTTGGTGAAGTGCTTGCTGCACAAGCAGGAAAACCTGAGCTGAATCCTAGATGCTACATTAAAATTTAAAAAAAAAAAAAGCTAGGTATGGCTGTGCATGCTCACAATCCCAGCACTAAGGAGGCAGAAGCAGAGACAGGTGAATCCCCACAGTTCAAGGGCAAGCCAGCCCAATCGATTTAGTGAGTTTCAGGACAGTGAGAGGCTATGTCTCAAAAGATGATAGACAGACAGACCATACCAAACAAAACTGCCAAGAGGGAAAGAAGGAAATTCTCTGACGAGGAGCCCATACCCATGTTTTTGGTAATTTTTTTGTCTGAGTCTTTCCCCTAACTCTAGTATTTAAAATCTGCAGTCCAACTCTTCTTTGTAATGAAAAAGAATAAAACAAACGAACAGACAAAAAGCAAGGTATGTGGTACTTGAGCAATGACACTTGAGGTTGTCTTCTGGCTTCCACGTGCACACACACACACACACACACACACTTCACACCAGCCAACCTTTCCTCACACATCGATATTTTGGTAAAATATCGAATTAGAGAATGAAGCTGGAGGAAAGGGTATCTTTATAATCCACCAAGTTTCTTTTTCTGGGCTCAGAGGAACTGGAAAAGAGTGGTCTGTGGTCTGTGGTCTGTACTAAGTCTAGCTGACATTACTGGATCCTTAGGAACTGTAGGAGATAGGGCAAACTATCTTTGTTTCTATGCCCGGAGAACTAATTATTTACCATGCAATAATGATATATAAATATTGCATTTATAATATTTACAGTATAATAAATAATAAAACCAAAAATTATATTTGTAACTATAAACTTCAAAATCCTGCATTCTAGACAGTGACCAGGTTCATTTAGATTTAATTGGTTTCTCAGTTCTCTTGTTGCATGTATGGACTTATCAGTGGTGATCGAAAGCTCATTAAAATGGAGACCAGGGCCGCCGAGTTCTCATACCCAATTAGTTAACACATCATTCCATACTGCGGTCTGTTTATTTTGTCTCCTAGAGACTATGTCACATGCCTTATTACACCCATGACTCCAAAGGGGTCATTAAGATGCTGAGTATCAAAGTTCTTACCTGGGCTTCTTATTTCTACCTCAGTTTCTATTGTTATTTCCCTTCATTTCCAGTCACCTTCAACTCAGGAGGACCACCTTCTCAGTTCTCAACCACAGAGTCCAGACAAAGGATCCAGACAAAGGATCGGCCAAAGGTCAAAAGGGCACTGCAGGCCAATGGTGTCATTAGTGTATCTAAAATGATGGTAGCCTCTTCATTAATGAGAATGAAGAGGAGTTGTGTTTCCAGGCAACTGAGAGAGAAGGAGAAGGGGACGTTGCATGTGACTGTGGGAAGCAGAGACAGGAGGATTCTGGGGATTTTACAGACCACAATGAGTTCAGTGAGAGACCCTGCCTCAGATAGATAGATAGATAGATAGATAGATAGATACATACATACATACATACATACATACATACATGGATGGATGGATAAACAGAGTGGAAAGCAATAGAAGACACTTGCTCTTGGCTTCTGTGTGCATCCACGGGTGTGCACTACAGCATATACACACATATGAACATGTACTTACACATATCATATCACACACAGCACGTGCCATCAGTTTTCACTAAAAGCAAGACCCCTTGATGGTGTCTGCTCGTGAGGAAGAATCAGGCAGAGTATTTGAGCCCAGGAGCTGGAGACCAGCCTGGTCAGCATAGTGATTCCCTTTCTCAAACAGAGCGAAAGCTGAGAGGCAAACCAATAACAAAAAAAAAAGTGTAAGAAAATAGTGTCCATCGGTACTGTTTACTTTTCTAATTGTGACACAGTCCAATGAGGTGGCCAAACAAGCTCAGCACACCAGGAAGCCAAAGTTTCCCATATTTCATACAAGTAACTAATTTAAAATTCATGGAAAATGTCAGGAGATGGTAGCAAACGCCTTTAAATCCAGCACTTGGGAGGCAGAGGCATGTGGATCTCCGAGTTCCAGGCTAGCCTGGTCAACAGAGTGAGATCCAGGACTGCCAGGACTACACAGAGAGACCCTGTCTCCAAAGAAACATCATGGAAAATAGAGTGTTTCTAGGAGTAAATGTTTAGGTGCAGTGCTATGACTCAAAGGTCAAGGTACATTTACAACCAAGGATGAGAACTTGAGGGTAAGCCCTGGAAACCACATGGTGGTGGAAGGAAAGAATGACTCCCAGAAGACATCACCTGACCCCCCTCCCCATGCACGTGGTGTGTGCGAGCGCACACACAAATAACAAATGTAATAAAGATTAAACAAGAAAACAACTTTAGATCTGAGTCAGAGTAGAGAGCTCAAGAATGGAATGCATGCCTGAGACCGTTGAGATCTGTCTCCTTAAATCTACATATCTGTCAAGAAGCCGGTACCAATCCAGTTTCCTTGGTCACCTGACAGCCATTTGTAAAATCACCCAGACAAGTGAAATTCACAAAGACCAAAGAGTCCTGACAAAATGATGGGATAGGGCACACACGCTCACATCTGAATATTCGCAATGGGCTATGGAAGTTTTCTAGTTGCTACTGAGTATACATATCTAATTAGTAAAACAATCACAAAACACACTCAGTAGGCACTATAAACTTGTGCTAACTAGCATTTCAGGTCAAAATACGTTTTATTTCCTTATAATAAACGCACTGGGATAAGGGGCTAGCCACTCAGGAAATAGAGAACGGTGATTACTGACTTATTCCCATAAAGGAAGTTGGAGATGGATCGACATCTTCAAATATAACACAAAGAAAAGCATAAAGATGTGGGAGACAGTATTGCAGAGGTATAGATTAAAGCCCGGTGGAGAAGACGCAAGAAGGACATGTAAACTAAACTCCAGAAACGGAAACAATGACAAGCTCAACTACACAAAACTTTTAAAAGTGCACGCGTTGTCGGAAGGTAACACAGAGAAAGCATCAAACCCTGAATATAGGCCAAGAGTTAACTCCTCCTACTAAACACTCAGAAGCCAGATAAAGACAAGCAAACAAGGGCAGAAGCATCACGACCCAGTGGGCAGCAAAGCAGAGTCCAGAAGCTGGGGACAAGACATTCAATGACGGTTAGGCTTTTCAAAACACACACACACACACACACACACACACACACACACACACACACACACGTGCCTGCTTGTCTCCTTCCTGTTAAACCAGCAGAAACAAAAGAGTACAAAAGCAACATTAGTTGCAGAATATAAATTTGAGACTATCTCTTGAGAGTGGAAGTTGCCCTCTCTTACAATGTAAATGTTTGCCCTTTGCCCTAGTGATTCTACCATCGATTTATTTGGTAGAAAACATCAGCTCTTCAGAGGGCATAAGAAACACTGCCTGGAGTTCAGCCTAAAGGATTTGGGCAAGTCAGGCCATGAGTTTAATTCCTGGCATGCTGTCTTCTCTTACCCAGGACAGGTTACTTTTCCTCTAGGTGGCTTCTCATCTATGAAACTGCAATACTATTTTTCTAATCAGGACGTGTTGCTGTGACGTAAAGACTAAACAAAGGTATGTGTACAGTGCGAGAGCTATGCCCACCCAGTCTTAGATACTAGGTTTAACATCATTAAAGCCAAAGGATTGTTTCAAATACAAAAGTCCAGAAAAGTTTACCTGTTTCGGTTGGTAGCTAAATAACAGCACTTCCGTACAAGGGAAGTCTTCATAGGCAAACAGATTCAAATGCATTGATATGAAGGCAGCTCCAGGATCTACTGCCCAATAGAAAGTGCACGTAGACAACAGTGATGGACATAGAGGCACTGGTGCTTCTGAAAGGATGCTCTCCATAGCAAAGACAGGTGGAAGGTGAGAGATTAGAAGTTCCCAGAAAGTTTTAGGTATCGGATCATTCAGTCAAAGGCTTTTAAAGGACCCAACAACAAATCAGGCAATTATTATTGATACTGAAGGTACAGCTGTAGAGCTGGGGGTTGGGCACAGAGACAGGGTCTTATCATGTAGCCCAGAATTCACAATTATGCTTCAGCTTCCTGAGAGCTAGGATTACAAGCATGGGTGACTGTGCCTAGCTATGTGGGGTTGTTGAGTGTGACAACAAACCTGAGTACTTCACAGATCACTCTAGCATGGCGGAACAAAACAGAATGACCAAAAGGGACTGGGCTCCATCGGAAGGGCTGAGCGTTGATGGGGAGGCCGGAATGGCTCCTGCTGGGAAGGAAATAGATTGCTTAATTGGGAACTCATATTTTATCTACAGACTAATATGTACAACGATTACCTCGCCTCTGACTCAGGCAGCTGATGCAGAACGATCCACCCCCAGATCAGTGCAGTGTCTGTGAGCACACCTGGGGACACCTCCCAACTTTGCTTCCATCATTGTGGCTCTCCCTCCCCAAACCAGCATTCCACCGGAGGGAGCTTTTTCCAGTGTGTGAAGCATGCCTCAGCCACCGAGCAAGAGAGCCTAAACTGTAGCTCTAGGGGTGGAAACTTTTTTTCATTCATCTCCCTAGCAGATAAGAATCCAGAACAAAGGTGGAGTCACAGGAACTATGGATATTACTCTGAGTAGTTGAGAAGGGCTGCTGTGAGATTCTGACCTATGAGCCAGTAGATAAAGTCCCAGCTGCTAAACAGCACCCAGGTTTTCAGGCCACCACCTCACATTAGCCAAGCAGATCAAGCAGAGACCTTCTCCTAAGGTACGCGCGTGCGCGTGTGTACACACACACACACACACACACACACACACACACACATCCTCGGGCAGTCAGGAATATGGCATTTTGAATTCTTCACGAAGATCTTTGAGCAGAAGAGGACAGTGGCATCATAAAAGGAAGCCCTATTAAACACCACAGAAAGATCCACCTCAGTTGTTTAAATGATTAAAAGGGGAGAAAGCCAGAACAAGGATCAAGAGCAAACTCCCACTCCCTTTTTAGCACAACTGCTAGGGTATGCACCACTGCTGGAAGACGTAAGACACCTCCCTATGAAAGCACACGGTAAATAAACCATAAGAGCCATCAAAAAGATTCAGAGCTTAATCAGAAGGGGGAAGCGATGGGTCCAGGAGTCCAGGGAGTTGTGATGACTTCTTCCTGGTTGCTTCTCAGCAAGGCTCCTATAACTCAGTGTCCATCGCTGTGATGTGCTATGAGAACTCCATTCAGAGGCTATCCTAGCCTTTAGAGTCCACTCCACCCAGCACAGACTCCAAGGTAGAGTGGAACCCCACTGAGAGTGTGTCATCCCTTTCTTTTGCTCACACTCACACCTGCTCTGAGAGAGACAACCAAAGGGTAGAGTCTGTTGAAGAACACTCACTGCAGAATTCAGTCTCAAAAAGAACACAAAGTATGCCTAGCCTGGAGTCTGCTAGATCCTTCTTGAGATTTCAAAGGCAATAGCTGCCCAACATGAATGAGGCCAAGGCAGAGTCCCAAGCATCAGGCATGCTCTCCAATATTCAAACCCACGATGAACAGTAGCTAGGACACTCAGCGCAGAGAAACTATACTCGGAATTCTTCAGCTACTAGGAGATGAAGCCCTTTTCCCAGGGAGCTAATGTGCTCTGTTGGGGTATGTCCAAATGTTGGCTCTTGTGGGTAGCCAGAGGATGAGTGGTGACAAATATGTTTATTTGCCCTGTGGCACCTTTATTTCTGTGTTCACTTTTGAGAAGGTGAGAGCTGCTGGGGATGTAGCTAGTTGGCTATGTGTTGGGTTAGCAGAAAGCCCTGGGTTTGATCCCCAACACCAAGGAAAACAGGCTTAGCAGTACACCCCTGTCATACCAGCATTCTGGAGGTAGAGGTAAGAGGACCTGAAGGTCAAATCCATGGACATCCTCTGTTACACAGTGAGCTTGGGGCCAGCCTGGGGTAAGTGACAGCCTATCTCAAAAAACAAAACAAAACGCCAAGATTAAATAAAAGCAGAAGATCCCAAAAAGACATAAAACAATTAGAGAAAGAAACAATGGAGGGCTTGTTTGTCCCCTAGTGTCCTATGTTGATTGACAATAGAATATATATGCCCTCTGCAGCATTACAGGTCTCCCCAACATGGAAAAACAAACAAACAAAACAAACAAACACAAAGCAAAAACCAAGCAGAATGGCTCCAGGTGTGGAATGAGCATCCCAGGATGAGAAAGAACAGTGCCTATAGATTAGCCAGCCCCTCAGATGTGTGATCCTTGATCCCATGGTCATATTGCTAACAGTCTCTTTTCTAGGTACAATCACAGATGGTGATCCACCCAGAGAAGCTCATGGACAGAAAGACTCCTACACACTCTGCTTCCAAGCAAGGTTGCTGTCACCTAGTCCATCACACCAGCTTTCTCAATTCTTATCTGTGTCTTATCAACTGTCTCCTGAATAGGCATCTAAGTAGGAGGGAGGAGAAGAAAGGCACAGGGTGGCCAGAGATAGGGATAGGGGAGACTTCAGCCTGTAGAGGAATGAAACGATATTCTTTTGAATAATATGGATCATACATAACAACGGTGTGCTTTGTGACATTTCATGCATATGTCTAATGCATCATTGTCCACCTTCACCCATAACATTGTCTCCTCATCCTCTCACTCCCACTGCCCCCTGGGAAATGGTATTTCTAATGGAGGTGGATTAAAAAAAATAAAGATAAAGGCTCCGGGAAGGATAGGTGGGTGGCACGGTGTCAGGTGCTCTTGGCCACCACCACACCTCTAGACAGACACAGTCACTCGGGGTATGGTGCTGACAGGCCTTTGCCAGTCGAACCAAGTGGTATTTAATAAGACAGCCATTGTTGATTCAAATACCAAGAGCCTATTAACTCATTCCCTTAGGATATTTGTGGAGCCACACACAGGGTGGTGGCAGGAAGTGACAAATCCCACTGGCGTGCAGGTTGATAGAGATAACTTTGATCTACCGTTCTGATTCAAACAAATCACAGTCCAGCGGCCCCACCCTACAGAAAAACTCGTCAGGTGGAATACCCCCCAAAGGGCAGCACCAGTTTCTCGCTGACCAAGTTAATTTTGAGAGGACAAGTTAAGCAAAGGCAGTATCACCCGTCTCCTAGATTTGATAAGAGGGTCCTGTAAAAAGATAGAATGGACAAAGTGCTGGGCCCTCATCACTCCTTCTTGATAACAAGTGGGTGATGCAAGAGATTGTGAAAGAGGCCATCCTGCTTGGGTTGGCTGCAGACTCAGCTCTCACACTACCTGGCTGGACCAATGGCAGGCATCAGCAGATCTGGAGTGCTTGACTGGCAGGTCTCTCTTGGGCAGAGGCAAACCTCCAAGGTCACAGCTTTTCTAGACTTCAGAGCAGCTGATCTATCATTTACTGGACTGGACGAGTGGCCCCAGGGAGAGTTACTCAACATCACTGCAAATCTGCTGCTTTCAACTGTGCCCAGCAAAATTCTCTCATGCCTAGTGAACTATTGGGCATGTGGCAAGTCCTGGGGACGGGGCTCAGTCAGTAGAGTCTTTGATGCACAAGCCTGAGGAAGGACCTAAGAGAGATTCTCAGAACCCAGGTCTGGAAAAAACAAAAGGCAGGTGGGGTAGCATGGGTTTACAATCTCAACTCTGTGTAGGTGAGGAACAGGAGATTGCTAGAGCTCACAAGGTCTCCTTGTTGAGATCCAGGCGGATGAGAACCTCTGATCTCAAAAAGAAGATGAGAAGAACTGGAGGAAGAACTCTAGAGACTGTTCTTGGCATGCAGGTGCATGTGCACATGTCTACGCACAGGCCTGCACAAACTTACCTGCACAGATACCTGCATAATGTTTACCTGCACCCACACCAACACAAAGATTTTCTCTTTTCTCTTGTCTATGTGCCTCCATTTTCACACCCTTACCCTCCCTGTCAGATGAAAATGTCTCAGAAGATAGGACCATGAGCATCTTGGTTCCTCTTACAAACATGTGCCTCAACAAGTCCTTGTTACTATTTAAGCACAGCACTTGTAATTGGAGGACACACAGGGCCATCTCTGACCCAGCCCCACTCCCTTCCCCCATCTCCCACAAGCCACTCACAAAGCCCATCCATCGTCATCACAGAATAGAAAGAGCCAGGCAGACTGAGAGATCTGGAATGGCAGCACGCAGCTGGCTGACCGTCCAAACCATATCAACTCATTTATTTATTCACATATCAGGAATGTAGAACCTAGGAAAAACCCAGCCCTCTGCCAGTGGGAAGGACTACTGAGAGACTGGATGTACTGACCACAGAATAGGGTGTGAGCTGTGAGGGCTGAACTCACTGCTGGGGCCACACCACACTTGCCGTGTGCTGCCAGACTCAAAAGTCACCTCTGGCTGCACTCAGCCAAGAGTCAGTTCATCTGCTAGGCATGAATATGTGACGTAGTAACAGGTAATATACTCTTGATTTTTCAAATGCTGCCAATCCTGAGACTGGGAGCTCATCTTCCTGGAGGAGGGAGAAGACACTTCCTCCTCCTTGTGCGTGTTCTTTATTTAAGATGAACTCACTTTTTAAATATTAAACATTCTAAAGCGAACCCTCTAGCACATTCACCATGATATGCCACTGACTCGTCTATTTAATTCCTAAACATTTTTGTCATACTGAAGGGAACCTCTAAGCATATGAGACAGTCATTGCCCCTCCCACAGTCTTCCCAACCCCTGACAACTGGTCTGTCTACATTTTGTCTTCACGGATTTGAGGTAGGAGGGTTTGCAGAAGAGTAAGCATCTGCCAGTTTCTTATTCTTGGGCCAAGCATGACACCAGACTCATCAGACAGTGAAGAACAGATTGCTCTAGGAACAAAGCGAGTCCAGGTTCAGATTCCACATCCAACCATCTGCTGGGTGTCTTTCTTTCTAAGCCTTGCTTTTATACCAAGAATCTACTCCATGGGGCTTTATTAAAAGTCAAAAGAAAAGCCCCCGTAAGATTCCAAACATGGTGCTTCCCATTGACGGCAGCATTTTTACATACCTACTTCCAGAAAAAACCTCAAATAGGAGATGACCATATGAGCTCAATCTGGCACCCAGAATGTCACACATGAATATCTTCTTATAAGCTCAATTTTTAGGCTATCCAAAGGAAGGCTTTATCCTACAAGGGAGTGAGGAATGGGTTTTAAAGATAAAACTGTAAATATTTTATTTTTGAAAGCATCACACTGCCTATGGTTCCAATACAATTGACGACCTGCTTGCCTTGTGAGCCTGGGGAGGTAAGGTGCCACCTCTCTGACACTACTTTTTTAACCATCACATAGAGAAGCCACCCACCTCAAAACATCATCTTGTTCAAATATGATAGCTACTGTGTGCTGGTACTGGACTCAGTTCTCTGTCCCTTTGTAGTATACCTTCCTAAAACCTGCCTCCTCCCTGTGACTGAGGTGCACAGAGGCACACTGATATTGTGGAAGGTGTCCTTACCCTAGAACTAACATATACCTGGGCATATAATCCCAGCCCTTGGACAGCTGAGACAGGCAGATTGCCAGCCCCGTCAGCATAAGTAGAGTGAAAGTCAATTTCAAAACAACAAAATAAAATTAAAATATAGCTTGGCTGAAACTTCGTTTGATCTGGACAATATTTTCTTTTAATTAAGTTGAATATGCTTCTCTGGGCTATATGAGCTGCAATTTTTTCCCAGTGTCTCCAACACCAATATCCCATTACACAGCAGTTACTCCACCTGCCTAAGCTACAGGCTTTCCCCAAACCGTCTGCACGTACAGTTATTGGTTTATTTAGGCGTTTGTGCCTTTCATCGGTAGAGACAGGCACATGAGTGATGCTCACAAGATTTTATACTGCTTCTTCCAATGCCAATGTGCCTGTAGAGGGCGGGATCGGAATCTACTGCTTCTATCTCCAGTTTTTAAACCTGACCAATGCTTTAATTTATTTTAGACCCTGCCTCTTACAAGGCACCAATCAACTGAAAGTAGGAAGTTTAGATTCAACCCTGCCTTTCAGACTAGACTGTCAAGGGGGGAGGGGGGAGACGATACCACACGAGGTATCAAAGCCCAGCCATGGAGCCCCTTTCAAGGCTCAGACCCTCCAAACCCTTCAAGAGCATCTTAGATCCAACCAGTGCTTAATAGCTCTGAAAAGAGACCCAGCTTCATTCGGCCTGTCTCTCCATCTCCTTAGACTCATTCCTCAGCTCCTACCATCAGAGGGAGTCAAAACACAGTGAAAATCAAGGTTAAACCCCCAGCCCACCCCAGGGAGCTATGCCGCCGCCGCTTGCTCAGGTCCACCCCTCTTCCTCCCCCACCCCCCACCCCCGAGAAGAGAAAGTCCCTCTCTGCGTCCTCTTCCTACCTTCCCCTCACCCCTCCTGATACAGAGGAGCCCTCCACTCCCCGGCAGAGAGAGCATGGCGCACACACGTGGGGGCACAGAGAGCTGTGAATTCCAAGCAGCTTCCTGAAGTGGGCAGGGAGGAGGGGTTCGGGATGCCTCTGTCACGCGCAGGAGCCCCGTCCTAGGATCACACCCGGCTCCAGATCCCTTACCCGGTGAAGGGCCGCACGCCTTGAGCTTCCGTGTGGGGCTTTCTGGCTCTGCTGGTGGGAGAGCCCCGGTCCTCCCTTCCTCACCCCGGGCTTCTCGGCGGGCAGGGTGGCTTCAGAGCGTCCATGCAGGCAGGCAGGCAGCCTGGCTAGTGTCCCCACTTCTGCCCAGCCCTGATTTGTCCCAGCCAGGCCATAGCCTGGCTTTCTGACATGCTGGTGCCGGGGTGGGGGGGGTGGGGTGGGGGAGACACTTCACTTCCTGGTTGTTTTTTTTTTTTTTCCTCTTTCACAACTGAAAGTGGAAGCGCTTTTGACTAGGAAGAGACAGACATCCAAAGCTACCCTGGCCGGTTTTCAAAGCCTTTAACCTCAATCCCCAGGGGCTGGAACACAAGCCACCTTTGCATCAACACAGTCCACCTGCTCCCGCTGGTCCCACTAGCTCTCCTCCAAGTCGAAAATCCAAACGAAAACGGAGTTGAGGTGCCCCTGGGTTCACTGCCAGAGAAACGGAGGTGACGTTTTTCCCCCCGCTGCGTTCGCAGGACAGGAAAGTCCAGCTAGAGGGACCTCCGCCCTTAGGTCAGACGCAACATGACTGTCCCTTTCTCCTTGCAGTCCCTTTCCCCAGTCCCCAGATCTCCCTTGGCTCAGAAAACCAGGCGCACCTCGGAGAGACAACAAGAATAGATAAATAAGCCAGAAACCATGGCAGCTAGCCATTCAGTTGATGTGGCTCCTTTTCTGCCGACACACCAGCTTGGCTCTCACCCCGCCAAGTTTAAGGATGAAATGTGTTCTGTGACCCCTCTCACACCTCAGCATTACCCCGGGTTCACAGTTGTCGGATTTGAACACCCTTTGAAGTTCTGGTCTCCCAGGGACACAAGGAGACCTCAGCCTCAGAATTGGAAGAGAGATGACAGGTTCTGCCCTTCCCTCTCCCCACTCCGCAGCAACCTCACAGACAGGCAGAATCAAGTAGCACTTTCCCAGCCTTGATCCCTCCGAGAAGGATCGGCAGGAAGTTCAAGGTGAAGACTGGCTCTTCACTAGAGTGCTAGCTACTTTAGGATTCCTTCTTTCTGCAGAAAGCACCCCATCCCCCCCCCCCTTGCTGGAAATACCAGAGAAAGCCACATCTCCCCCTGCAGGTCTGACCCCTTGGGAAGGATAGACAGAGGTGCCTCTAGCTTTTGTTTAATTCTAGAGTTCAGCTTCCCAGGAGCCTCTCCTCCCCCCCCAACCCCCCCCAAGGAGTACCTTAGGTGGGGGAGTGGATGCCAAGCCTCAGTCCCTGGGATATCTATCCCTGGCTTCTCTCTAAGTCCTGTCTTGTCGCATCTCCCATCAGAGAATTGGAGGACATCGAGTAGTACTATTGTTGTTTTTGATGTCATTGATCCCTAGAACTTAGTGTCAGTTTCAACAAGGGCTGGGTCATTCTAAGATTTTGTTGGGTTGTCTTTCTATCGAATTCCATTGCATGGTAATCACGTTCTAAATATTTCCTACCTGGGAAGATTCTGACATCACCCAAGATTTCTGTACTGTGGAACAGACCATAGAGACAGGCTGACCTGTGTCAACTATAGCTACACCATGTTCATGCTCTAAAGTCAGGCCATGCTTGACAACTCAGAGATGTATCCAAAAATGGAGGCTAGTACTACCTCCCTTACAAGAGATGCTCCAAGTGCCAACACATGCCCTGCCTTTAGGACGCTTTCCAGACCCTCACAGTGTCACAACCGAGTAGCCCTTTCTCCCCTCCTGGGGCATCAGCAATCATTAAGTGGCTCCTCTAAGAATTTCTGAATGGAAGATAAAGGAAACCTGCATCCTTGCTCCATCTTTGCTTTTTAAAAGGCTTTATGCCCGTTAAAAAGCAGGATTCCAAAAAAAAAAGTGGGGTTCAGAGTCTCTTCCAATTGTTATCTTTCTTTTCTAAGATTCAAGTGACTTAAAGGTTTCCCCTTCAAAATGATGGCTTTCTTTGCCTCCTACACAAGTCAACTGAGATTATCACTCCTGTTAAGAAAGAGCTTTAGTCAAGTCAATGATGAATATACACCCATCTTCACCCCCTATATCTCTCTACTCCCACTGTCTCACAGGCCAGAGAAGGCAGCTCACCTCTTGAGAACAGTCACAGTTGCTGGGTTGAGGAATGGCTCCTCTTGCAGCTAGCTGTTGGTTCAGCACCACATTCAGCTGCCTCTGCCTTTCCAGGACTAGGCGCACCTGAAGCCACTGGATCTTGTTCTGAGTGTCCTGCCAGCTCCCCTGGAACCTTTGGACCTGTTGTGATAGAGGTGCAAAGGTGGAAGTCACCTGCTCAAACACTCAGAGTCACCTTTGACAGAAGTGGAGAATTTGGCAAAAGGTTAAGCAAGAGATTGTTAGGCAATGGACTCAAGAGAGGGGGAAAAAAATAGAGCAATTGGCTCAGAAAGCTGCCATTGAATGGGGTGGAACTTTATAAAGGCCAGACTTCAGGGGAAGGGGTAGGCATGCATGTAGCTTTGCATAGGAATTTATTTTTTTCTACCATCTTTGGGTCTGAGACAGAAAGAGGCCTAGACAATAAGGCAGAGAAAATGCACCTTCATTTCAGGAAATGGGGAAGTCACTCACGCCAGCTCAGGCTGTGGCTTTAAGTTCTGGACTGAGTAGAAGTCTGGGTTTGGAGATGAGCCTTTTAGGAAAGCCAGGATATTCCAGGATTCCAAAGCAAGCAAACAAGCAGAGATAGGTAGCCTGAAATCCAGAGCGTGAGTCAAAAGACAAGCCCTAGTGCCCAGAGAGTTCGGAGTCATGAGACCAGTCTGCCCTACTTGCCTCTATGGAGACACTATAGGCTGTTGCCTCATGGCTCAGCCTATTTTCTTTCTTCTATCCATGTGGAAAGTGCTCGTCACTATCCTGTTACTAACTCATTAAAATCACGAAGGTTTCATCACTAATCAGAAGAAGTATGGACAGTCAGGTAAGAGGCTCTGTAGACCAGGAAAAACTTTTACTTCTCAGGGGAGGACAATGAACCCTTTTTCAAGAAGACATTAAACCCTTATAACTAGGTAGCAGGCAACCTAGGCCCAAGGCCTAGGTTGGCCCCTCTGTGATGCTGTCTCACTGGTCAGTGTATAGTTAGCCACTGGCAAGCCTGCAAAGTTTGAGTGCTTTCTGTATGTCAGGCCTGTAGAAATGTATTAAAAGGCTTATTTCTTAATGTACTTGGTCAGGAGACCAATATCAAAGTTAGGCATTAGCACCACTTCCTGCTAGATCCTGTGTGGGGTTAGCAAGTTAATAACTCAGGGGTCTTCTCGGGCCAGATTTTCACCCAGGTCTTAAGTGCTTAGACCTCAAAGTGGACCTCAGACATCATCTCTTCCTAAAGAGCCCCAACCTAAGTTTCCTTACTACCAGAAAGAAAAGGGCTCCTAAGAGGCTCTGGAGAGTCCTGGGAGAATCTCAGGCATTAATGCTACTGGGCTGGACCAGAGCCAAGGTATGCTGGTCAGCAAACTACCGACTGAACACATACTGATACCACATTCTCTAGAGAGCGAGATGCACCAAACCATGGTTTCTAAACTTTAGTACATGTCACTATCCCCGAGAGGAAATGTTACACCACCATTGTCTGGACCTGCACCATGTTTTTTTGTTTTTTGATTCAGCAAGCAGGAGCTGGAACCTGAAAATCTGCATTTATATCAGAGTCAGGTGATATGGGGGTGCTATTGTTCTGGGGCCACCCTAGATTCATGTTTGCAACAACCCTGCCTTTAATAGGATCAGATACTCGAATATCTACAGAGGCTGAATTAGAGATAGCCTTGGTTATGATCAAGTTTGATCAAGATTCAAACTCATGCTTTTGGAGACATTGGCCAGCTGGCTGAGTCCCAGGAGGCTTTGGCTGAGCAGGAGTCCTGCCACTGACTGTTCACACCACCTTTACGTAGACCTAACTCAAAGTCATGTTGGGTCAGAACAGGACGACCCAAGTGAGTATGAGTGTGGGTAAGATTGAGCCATCAGTGGCTTAACTTTGTTAGTTAATGTCATTCTCAAGGGCATCGGAGACTCCAAAAGGTCATACGCTGACCTATGGTGAAAAGCCCAGAGTCCGGGTCCCTAATGCTCTAGCAGACCACACCATCTTTCTCTCTCTTAATATGTATATTATATGTATATATAATATATTACATTATTGTTTTCTATTATACCATTATATTTTATATAAATTATACATTATATAATATTACCATTATTATTTATTATATGTTATATTATATATATATATTGCATATGTGTATCTGGTATGTATCCCAGCTGGGTATGTTTGCAGGTTGTGTTTACCCACATGTGGAGGTCACAAACTGATATTGAGTGTTTTCTTTGATTGTGCTCCACCTTACTTACTGACACAGAGTCTCTCCCTTGAACCCAAAGCTCTCAGGCTAGTCCACCTACACAGCTTGCTTGGTGGGAAATAACCCAGCTTCAACCCTGACAAGTGCTGGGATCACAGGTAGGTTTCTATGTCTACCTGGCATTTATGTGTGTGCTGTGTGTCTGAAAAGCAAGTGCTTTTCCATTGAACCAGTTCTCCAGCCCCCACACCATCTCTTGGTGAACTACTGTGTCTGGCTGTGTCTCTTCAAGCACATGCTTAGACAAAGCTTCTTTATAGTACCCACAGCCATAAATTTTAGAATACAATGCTCTTTAAAATCCCTTTCAATTCGGCCATCCAGCAGCCACTAAAACGTGCAAACCTTCATTCTTTTAGGTCATTCACAGGTGAGGTTCTTGAGATGTGAGGTGCCTGACCAACAGTCTTGATTCTGACACACTCCTCCATGTGATGCTCTGACAGGCTTTGTGTATCTTCTTCCCCTTTTCTTAGGGACAAAGGAACCACATATTCAATACACCATAGTTCTGGAATGTCGGATGCTAACATTCCAGACTCCTGTAACACAGCCTGGGAACAGCTGGCTATTCTCCCTCTTAGGCTAAGAGTTGGGAGTACTCCACAAATAGAAGCCAGCTTTTCTCAGGAGTTGAAGGCAGGGAAAAGCAGGCATGTTTACACAGCATTTCCTAGTTTGTAACTCTTCCAAGCTGCCTCTTCATACCTGTGAGGTGTGAGTGTCAACAAGAGTTTCAGACATTTAAATCAATAGTGAGGGAGGGGAGTCAGACGCCATGATATATACTTCATTTGACCTTCAAAATCAAGTGGACAAAAGTTGTAATTTTCCTGTGTGAGAGAATAAAACTCAGATAGGACATGCCACCTTCCAGAGATCTTATACCTTGGAGATCAAGGTATGATGACATGCGGAAGGAGGACAAACATATTTTTAAAATGATTTTAGGATATTGTATAATAATTTGTAGCATCCAGTGATTTCCATATTGTCCTTTAATAGTCTGGCATTGCATCAAGTGTTATTTAAAATTTTTACTCTCTTCCAATACTGCAACAAAAAAATTGTGTACTATAGAGGTTATTTCAAGATTCTGTATAATATTGAATCTAATAAGTCATAAAGGAAAACTGAAATTTCTTCTTTTAATAAGATTCTGGTCTCAGAATCTAGAAAGCATTTTCTTAAGATTCAAGACTCTCTGTTTTAAAATATTTTGTTTGATTCAGACTGTAGAATTTCCACAAAATAATGATTCCCTCAGGAAGTTTGGGCCAGAGCAAAGATGACATGGGCTGGGGAGGAAGTCCAATGGCAAGAGTTCCCTGTGCATTGGGATCCCAGCCCAGAAGGACCAGGAAGAAGAAAGAAGAAGAGAAAGAGGAAGGGGGAGAGAAGGAAGACAATGATGACACATGGTGCCTATAACGTCTAAGAGATGTGGAACACATAGATAAATATATCTTAGACTGAATGCTTGTCCAAGTCAGGCAGAGTGGCCTATGAGCAAACAGAAGCAGTGTCAGAGCTGAAGATGAAACAATTCATGTCAATTCAGCAATGATGGGCCAGAAAGGAAGGAGCTGGGGTGTGGAGTGCCCCAGAGTTCACTGACTAGCAGGTACTGGTGTCAGAGTGAGTGAGGACTGTGAGGGCTGAACTTTAGCTTCCCACATGGCAGAGCTGATGCTTTGAAGTTTGTCCTCGACTGAGATATGGAAAGGAGGGGGCAAAGTACCTCAGACTTTTTCTTACCAGGGCTCTCATGGCTTTTGGAACTCCATATCATCCTGTTTATCTGATATCTCAAAAGGCTAATGATGCTCAAAGTACATTTTCAAGGCAGCAGTAGAAGATCCTGAGGGAGATGTTCATCCTCAGTTCAGATCCTTGAAGAGGCCCTCTCAGAACCCACAGCAGAGAACATTATGGAGCACTTGCCAAGTGGCAGCCCTGCACTGAGAGCTTTGTAGCATCTCATCTAATCTCACTGAAATGCTAGGAAGATCTTATTGCCCTTTGAAGAAAGATGAAAGGCTCCTCTTGTAGTAAGAGGCCAATGAACATGTTCAAAGTATGTGGCCAACAGTTGGAAGAAGCTCAGGGTCAAACTCTGTGCTCAGGTAGTCCTGGTCCAGAGTGCAAACATGTCAAATACATCTCTGTAGTTCAAAACCTTCAATTCTACAACTCCCTTATTCTCCTGTGTACTCTGGAGAATTGTCATTGATCCCTTGATAAACATTAAGAACCCTTGTTCTAGGAGATGGCAACCCCATAGAAAGACCAACAGTATCAATTAACAAGGACCACTGGGAGCTCCCAGAGACTGATCCACCAACCAAAGAGCATACAAGGGCTGGTCTAAGGCTCCTGACACATATGTAGCAGAGAGCTGGCATGTCTGGCCTCAGTGGGAGAGGAAGCGACAAATCCTGAAGAGACTTGATGCATCAGGGTGGGGGGATATGGGGGTACTGCCCTCTCAGAGGCTAAGGGGAGAAGGAATGGGGGGAGGAACTCTGTGAGGGTGGGCCAGAAGGGTGGGCAACATTTGGGATGAAAAAAAAGAAAGAAAGAAAGAAAGAAAGAAAGAAAGAAAGAAAGAAACAAACCTTGCTCTAAGTCAGCAGGACCCAATAAGCCCTTGAAACCAGTTGTCAAAATGGCCACCACTATTTCCCTTCATTCAAAGTAATGGACAGTCTTTCTGCTACTGAGCTTATTTACACCTAAAGCCTTGCTCCACACACCTGCAGGAGCCAATGAGATACTCGTTTCTTGGCAGTCTCTCCACCTGCAGGTCTTCCTTCTTGATAATCGGCTGTACCTCCACTCTAAGTCTCCCATCATCCCTACATCACTGGGAGTTTCACAGAGGACAAGAGAAAATCTGAACCCACATCCCGGTGTCTGCAGCTCTTAATTTCTCTCAGTTCCAGCCACTGACAGCAATCGCTTGGGCACGCATTGTCTTGAGGCCATTTGTTTTGTTTTTGTTTTGTTTTTTTGTGTGTGTGTTGGGGGGTGGGGGTGGGAAGTGTTGCCCAAAGATGTGCAGCTGGCTGACTAGAATGGTGTTTGCACAATAACAAGACGAAGCATCCTCCAGACAAGGCTCATGAGCCCCTACCCATAACTAAAAGTCAATTCCCTTTAAGGACTGTAACCCCTCATAGGTTGAGCACACTACAGTGGATGGCTCCATACCAAGGAATAGAGCAAACTGGATTTTGTGGGTTATTTAAAAAGAATAGGCTATAAAGTTGGTGGTCGAAAGAAGTTAAGGGGGTAGATCAAAATACATTGTATGACGTTACCAAACAATAAAAAATATAAAAGTTTCCTCAAATTCTATCTCTTTATCCCTCCTTCCCTCAACCACAGAAAACAAATAGACTTGCAGCTTTGGCGCTGACCTCCCAGTTGGTGAGCCATTGCACACCAGTAAACCAAGATGCACTGATTAACTCCTTACAGAGGGCGACTGTGGTGCTCATGGGCAGCCAAATTCTAGGGGTTCTATGATGCCATACAAATACCATAATTATCATGGAGGGAACAATATCAGACCATGAGGACATAAGCTACCTGCTCCATTATTAACCAGAGCTTTTAAAAAGCATAAACAACAAGGAGATAAAACAACCCAATCTGCAGGCATATACACAAGGAAAGTTAAATCAGTATGTTGAAAAGGCAGCCGTGCTCCTACGTGCAGTGTGGCATTATTCGCAAGAGACAAGATATAAAATTAACCAAAGTGTCTGTCAACAAATGAATAAAGAAAGAACAATATATAACTAAAGGAGAGGGGCTAAGGGAGAATACTTGCCTAGCCTGTGTGCAGCCCTGTATTCAATCTCCAGCTCCGAATAAAACTGGATATTGCCGAAACATGCCTATGATCTCAGGGCTCAGGGCGTTCAGTAGTCAACATCACCCTTTGCTACATAATGGGCTTAAGACCAGCTTGCGCTATATAAAACAGTCTCAAATAAACAAAGTGACATACACATATAAAAAACCAAAATCCTGTCATTTGTTACACCGTGGAAGGACCTAGAAGACATTATGTTGAGCAAAATAAGCACAAAAAATTAAAGGCACATGATCTCATTCATAAGTAGAAGCTACAAAAGCAGATCTCCCCAAGGATATGGAACAATAGTTACCATAGGTGGTCGGTGACAGTGACGTGGTGAAGGGCAACAGACAAGGGCCAGGAGGTAAGATGGTAGAGAAACAGAAAGGGCAAATGCAGGAGCTCTGTATAACACAGAGACCATAGTTGATGATGACTGTCTTAGGTGGGGTCTCCATTGCTGTGAAGAGACACCATGAACATGGCAACTCTTATAAAGAAAATCATTTAACTAGGGCTGGTTTACAGGTTCAGAGGTTTAGTCCATTACCCTCATGGTGGGAAGCATGGCAACACCTAGGAAGACATGGTGCTGGAGAGGTGGCTGAGAGTTCTACATCTGGGTCTGGCTTGAGCATTTGAAACCTCAAAACCCACACCCCCAGTGACATATTTCCTCCAACAAGGCCACACCCACTCAACAAGGCCACACCCACTCCTGTAAGACCACACCTACTCCTACAAGGCCACACCCACTCAGATTTCATACTTAGCCATCTCACAGGCCTGATATATCATATTTTTGAAAAGCATCAAGAGAGCAGATGTGCTCTCATCCCCAAGCGGTAACTATGTGCATTGGCTAACTACTAATTGCTGGATTTTAACTACTCTTCAATGTGTACATGCTACAAAATATGCAACTGAACAGGATAAATGCATACAGTTTGTATGTCTGTGTGTGCATGAATGTTCAGGTGGGTTTGGGTGCATGTGTGTGTTCAGGTGCACAAGCCCGTGTCTGTGGGGTCAGAGGTGAACCTAGGGTGTCTTTCTCTGTATTTTCACAGTGTTTCTGAGAAAGGGTCTGTCACTGGCCTGGGGTTCACTAATTAGTCTGGCTGTGCAACAAATCCAGGAATCCTCCTGTCTCTGCCTCCTCAACCCTGGGACTAGAAGCAAGTAACACAACACTTGGCTTTTCGCTGGTGGTCTTGGGAATCAAACTCAGTTCCTCGTGCATGCACAGCAAGCATTTTGCCCACAGAGGATCATCTTCTCACCCCTAAATGTATTTAATTCTGTGAATTACAAAAAGGTTCAGATGGAAAGATAAATGTCCCTGAGAGAGATGGCAAGACCTAAATTCCAGGAACTTTAACACTCACAGGAAGTGTGGCCATCACCCAGGGGCCAGGAAAGACAGCTCATAGAGAAGATTTACAGCTTCGCTGTCACGACTGTGGCCTCAAGCGACAGGTGGTTCCCAGGCCCTTGCAGTGAAGCGAGCCTAAATTGAGACCTAAGGATAAAATATAAACTGAGTTTGGGGAAAGTGGTATGAAAAAAATAAGTTTTCAAATGCTAATTCCATGCTGAAATGATAATATTTAGGATATAATTTAGCGTTCTGACTGTTCTTGTGTGTGTGTGTGTGTGTGTAGAGGCCAGAGGTCAATCTTGAGTGTTGTTCTTCAGGGAGACCTCAGGTGGAGAAAGCAAGCGGCCAACTTGAGTGGAAAAGCAAGCAGAAAGAGGGCTCCAGACGCAGGGACTGAGGAAAAGCCGGGAGGTAACAGCCTGCCGGCTTCCACCTGCGGTGGGAGACCTCTGCCTGGACCCCCAGACTTCCATAGCCAAACAGTGCAGGGAGAAAGCAAGCTGTCCACTTGTGGGGAAAAGCCAGCAACAGGAGGGCTTCATACCCAGGGTCTGAAGAACAGCCGCAAGAGAGAACTGGTCTCTCAGTAATATTGATATCTGGGCTTGAAGGAAAGATAAGCCACAGTCATAGAGAGAAAGACCAGCTAACACCAGAGATAACCAGATGGCAAAAGGCAAGGGCAAGAACACAAGGAACAGAAACCAAGACTACTTGGCTTCATCAGAACCCAGCTCTCCCACCACAGCCAGCCCTGGATACCCCAACACACCAGAAAAAGAGGACTCAGACTTAAAATCACATATCAAGAGGATGATAGAATATTTTTAAGAAGGAAATAAATAACTCCCTTAAAGAAATACAAGAGAACACAGGTAAACAACTGGAAACCCTTAAAGAGGACACATAAAAATCCCTTAAAGAATTACAGGAAAACACAATCAAACGGGCAGAATTACAGGAAAACATAATCAAACAAATGAACAAAACCATTCAGGAATTAAAAACAGAAATAGAAACAATAAAGAAATCACAAAGGGAGACAACCCTGGAGTTAGAGAACATAGGAAAGAAATCAGGAGTCATAGATGCAAGCATCACCAACAGAATACAAGAGATGGAAGAGAGAATCTCAGGTGCGGAAGATACCATAGAAAACATGGACACAACAGTCAAAGAAAACACAAAATGCAAAAAGCTCCTAACCCAAAACATCCAAGATATCCAGGATGCAATGAGAAGACAGAACCTGAGGATAATAGGTATAGAAGAGAGTGAGGACTCCCAACTTAAAGGACCAGTAAATATCTTCAACAAAATCATAGAAGAAAACTTCCCTAACCTAAAGAAAGAGATGAACATAAATATACAAGAAGCCTACAGAACGCCAAATAGACTGGACCAGAAAAGAAATTCCTCCTGTCACATTATAGTTAAAACACCAAATACACAAAACAAGGAAAAAATATTAAAAGCAGTAAGGGAAAAAGGGCAAGTAACATATAAAGGCAGACCTATCAGAATTACACCAGACTTCTCACCAGAGACTATGAAAGCTAGAAGAACCTGGGCAGATCTCATACAGACCCTAAGAGAACACAGATGCCAGCCCAGGCTGTTATACCCAGCAAAACTCTCAATAATCATAGATGGAGAACCCAAACTATTCTATGACAAATCCAAATTTGCACAGGATGTTTCCACAAACCCAGCACTACAAAGAATAATACATGAAAAACACCAACTCAAGGAAGGACACTACACTCAAGAAAAAGCAAGAAAGTAATCTTTCAACAAACCCAAATGAAGATAGCCACACAAACATATAAACAACATCAAAAATAACAGGAAACAGCAATCACGATTCTTTAATATCTCTTAACATCAATGGTCTCAACTCCCCAATAAAAAGACATACACTGACAGACTGGATCCATAAGCAGGACCCAGCATTTTGCTGCATCCAGGAAACACACCTCCGTATTAAAGACAAACACTACCTCAGAGTAAAGGGCTGGAAAACAATTTTCCAGGCAAATGGCCCCCCAAAACAGGCTGGAGTAGCCATTCTAATATCGGATAAATTTGACTTTCAACCAAAAGTCATCAAAAAGATAAGGAAGGACACTTCTTACTCATCAAAGGAAAAATCTACCAAGAAGAACTCTCAATGCTGAACATCTATGCCCCGAATGCAAGAGCTCCCACATTCATAAAAGAAACTCTACTAAAGCTCAAAGTACACATTGCACCTCCCACAATAAAAGTGGGAGACTTCAACACCCCACTATCAACAATGGACAGATCTTGGAAACATAAACTAAACAGAGACATAGTGAAACTAACAGATGCTATGAACCAAATGGGTTTAACAGATATCTATAGAACATTTCATCCTACATCAAAAGAATATACCTTCTTCTCAGCACCTCATGGTACCTTATCCAAAACTGATCATCTAATTGGTCACAAAACAAACCTCAACAGATATAAGATTGAAATAATCCCATGCCTCCTATCAGATCACTACGGATTAAGGCTGGTCTTCAATGGCAACAACAACAATAACAACATAAAGTCCACATACACATGGAAGCTGAACAATGCTCTGCTCAATGATTACTTGGTCAAGGAAGAAATAAAGAAGGAAATTAAAGACTTCCTAGAATTTAATGAAAATGAAAGCACAATTTACCCAAACCTATGGGACACAATGGAAGCAGTGTTAAGAGGAAAACTCATAGCTCTGAATGCCTCCAAAAAGAAACTGGAGAGAGCATACACTAACAGCTTAATAGCACACCTGAAAGTTCTAGAACAAAAAGAAGCTAATACACCCAAGAGGAGTAGAAGGCAGGAAATAATCTAATTAAGGGCTGAAATCAACCAAGTGGAAACTAAAAGAACTATACAAAGAATCAACAAAACCAAGAGCTGGTTCTTTGAGAAAATCAACAAGATAGATAAACCCTTAGCCAGACTAACCAGAGGGCACAGAGACAGTATCCAAATTAACAAAATTAGAAATGAAAAGGGAGATATAACAACAGACTCTGAGGAAATTAAAAAAATCATCAGATCCAACTACAAAAGCCTATATGCAACAAAATTGGAAAATCTGGAGGAAATGGACAAATTTCTAGACAGATACCAATTACCAAAGTTAAATCAGGATCAGATAAACCATCTAAACATTCCCATCACCCCCAAAGAAATAGAAGCAGTCATTAACAGTCTCCCAACCAAAAAAAGCCCAGGACCAGATGGGTTCAGTGCAGAATTCTATCAGATCTTCAAAGAAGACCTAATACCAATATTCTTCAATCTATTCCACAAAATAGAAGCGGAAGGAACACTACCCAACTCATTCTATGAGGCCACAGTTACACTGATACCAAAACCCTACAAAGACTCAACAATAAAAGAAAACTTCAGACCAATTTCCTTTATGAATATTGATGCAAAAATACTCAATGAAATACTTGCAAACCGAATCCAAGAACACATCACAACAATCATTCACCATGATCAAGTAGGCTTCATCCCAGGGATGCAGGGATGGTTCAATACCCTGAAATCCATCAATGGAATCCACTACTTAAACAAACTCAAAGAAAAAACCACATGATCATTTCGTTAGATGCTGAAAAAGCATTTGACAAAGTTCAACATCCCTTCATGATAAAAGTCTTGGAAAGATCAGGAATTCAAGGAGCATACTTAAACATAGTAAAAGCAATATACAGCAAACCAGTAGCCAACATCAAACTAAATGGATAGAAACTCGAAGCAATCCCACTAAAATCAGGGCCTAGGCAAGGCTGTCCTCTCTTTCCCTACCTATTCAATATAGTACTTGAAGTTCTAGCTAGAGCAATCAGACAACAAAAGGAGGTCAAAGGGATACAAATTGGAAAGGAAGAAATCAAAATATCACTATTTGCAGATGATATGATGGTGACCGGAGAAACTCCACCAGAGATCTGCTACAGCTGATAAACAACTTCAGCAAAGTGGCCAGATACAAAATTAACTCAAGCAAATCAGTAGCCTTCTTATACTCGAAGGATAAACAGGCTGAGAAAGAAATTAAGGAAATAACACCCTTCACAATGGTCACAAACAGTACAAAATATCTTGGTGTGACTCTAACCAAACAAGTGAAAGATTTGTATGACAAGAACTTCAAGTCTCTAATGAAAGAAATCGAAGAAGACCTCAGAAGATGGAAAGATCTCCCATGCTCATGGATCGGCAGGATTAATATAGTTAAAATGGCCATCCTGTCGAAAGCAATATACAGATTCAATGCAATCCCCATCAAAATCCCAACTCAATTCTTCATAGACCTAGAAAGAGCAATTCTCAAATTCATATGGAATAACAAAAAACCCAGGATAGCAAAAACTATTCTCAACAATAAAAGGACTTCTGGAGGAATCAGCCTCTCTGACTTCAAGCTGTACTACAGAGCAGTAGTGATAAAAACTGCATGGTATTGGTACAGTGACAGGCAGGTAGATCAATGGAATAGAATCGAAGTCCCAGAAATGAACCCACACACTAATGGTCACTTGATCTTTGACAAAGGAGCTAAAACCATACAGTGGTAAAAAGACAGCATCTTCAACAAATGGTGCTGGTTCAACTGTTGGTCTACATGTAGAAGATTGCTAATTGATCCATTCCTATCTCCCTGTACAAAGCTCAAGTCCAAGTGGATCAAGGCCCTCCACATAAAACCAGATACACTGAATCTAATAGAAGAGAAAGTGGGGAAGAGTCTCGAACACATGGGCACAGGGGAAAAGTTCTTGAACAGAACACCAATGGCTTATGCTGTAAAGATCAAGAATCGGCAGATGGGACCTCATAAAATTACAAAGCTTCTTTAAGGCAAAGGACACTGTAAATAGGACAAAATGGCAACCTACAGATTGGGAAAAGATCTTTACCAATCCTACATCCAATAGAGGGCTAATATCCAATGTATACAAAGAACTCAAGGAGCTAGACTCCAGAGATCCAAATAACCCTATCAAAAAATGGGGAAGAGAGCTAAACAGAGAATTCTCAACTGAGAAAACTCGAATGGCCGAGAAGCACCTAAAGAAATGTTCAACATCCTTAGTCATCAGGGAAATGCAAATCAAAACAACCCTGAGATTCCACCTCACACCAGTCAGAATGGCTAAGATCAAAAACTCAGGTGACTGCAGATGTTGGCGAGGATGTGGAGAAAGAGGAACACTCCTCCATTGCTGGTGGGAATGCAAGTTGATACAACCTCTCTGGAAATCAGTTTGGTGTACCCTCAAAAAATGAACATAATACTACCTGAGGTCCCAGCTATCCCACTCCTGGGCATATACCCAGAAGATGCTCCAACATGTAATAAAGACACATGCTCCACTATGTTCATAGCAGCCATATTTATAATAGCCAGAAGCTGGAAACAACCCAGATGTCCCTCCACAGAGGAATGGATACAGAAAATGTGGTACATTTACACAATGGAATACTACTCAGCTATTAAAAACAATGACTTCATGAAATTTGCAGACAAATGGATGGATCTTGAAAATATCATCCTGAGCGAGGTACCGCAGTCACAAAAGAATTAACATGGTATGTACTATTAAGTGGTTATTAGCCCAAAAGTTTGAAATACCCAACAGTCACTTCACAGCAACAATAGGGCAGAATGTGAGGTCCCAGATGGAGGTCTTGGAGAAGGGACTGAAGGAGCTGAGGGAGTTTGTATCCCCAGGGAGGGAGCAACAGTGGCAACTGGCCTGAGCCCTCGATGTTCCTGGAGGCTGGATCACCAACCAAAGAATACACATGGAGGGACCCATGGTGCTGGCTACCTATGCGGCGGAGGAGGGTCTTGTTAGCCATCAGGGGGAGGTGAGGCCTTTGGTCCTGAGGGTTTTAGATCCCCCAGTATAGGAGAATGGCAAGGAAGGAAGTTGAGATTGGGTGGGTGGATGGGAGAGAACCCCCATAGTGGCAGGGGGAGGGGGAGGAAATGAGGAGATTCCAAAGGGGAGATCTGGAAAGGGGGAAACATTTGAAATGTAAAGAAAGTAGGAAAAGTAATAATAAAAATAAATAAATAAAAGTTAAAAAAAAAAAAAAGAAGACCTCAGGCTCCCCAGGTGGGTTAAGGTGGCCAGGCTTCCAGCCTTATGAATCACCTATCTCAACCCAACCATGCTAGGGTCATATGCACCCGTCAAAGCACATGCCTTCTCTCCCATGGGAGTGAGGGATCAGACGCAGAGCCTCATGCTTGTATGGCAAGCACTTTGCCAACTGGACCATCTCACCAGGTGGCTTTCACTTTTAAATTCATCCGCTAGAAAGATGCCAATGACAAATGTGTCTTACACTGCATAGCTTTGGGATGATGCTGTCTACTAGGAGCCAAAGGTCCTCTGACTCAGTCCATATAGAGCAGTCACACATGCTGATGTTTATAACACACGGAAACTTGCCTACATGAGCTTTCCCTTTTCTTTCTGGTGACCAGCCCAAGCCTTGTCATTTGTGATGTATCATCATTACATATGCATAGACATTAAAAGCTGTGCCAAGCGGTGCCCTTTACCTCCCCCCTTCTGACTTCTACAGAAGTGGCAGGCAGCTTTTCCCTGTGGGCTAACCCAGTCCACAGAGATGATGATCTGGACTGTAGATACAGTCTTTTATTGAACTCTGTTGTTTATTGGCTGTTGATCTGTGCCAGGCGCTCTGATGGGTGATTTATGTCTAGTATTGCTTTTGCTGGTCACATAAAGTCAACCCGGCTCATTACAGACAAGGAAGTTGAGGGTTTAGGCAACTCTTAACTTGTCCAAGCCAGCTTGTATCTCTCCCACAGCCTGCACTCACAAATGTTCCCCTGTGCTGCCTCCTACAGGGGGTAAGAGGGGTTCAGGGTGGGGGTGACTAGCAGTGTAAGCACAGCTCCTGTGTGTCACAGTAGACCTATAGACAGAGCAGCTTTCTGTTAAAAACCTCCCTCTTCCCAAGTATTTAAGGATGCCTTCTGCTTTACAGCTCTGGTTCCCTGAACTTACAGCATGGGGTGAACCACCCAGGGGGCCTGGCTACGGGGCTAATCCAGGACCTTTAACTGGAATTGAGAGGAAATGCCAGGAAGTGGGAGGTCCTCTGTGGTCTACAGTCAAGAGGCAAATGAGGGTGGGAGAGTCCGGAGGGACATCCTGCCTGGCTTTCTATGACTGTCCAGCAGAGTGCTAAGGGCCAGGTGCCAAATGCAGGACACATGATTCTCTCGATTGGCACAGATGGGGAAACATTTTCTTATGAGTCAAAAGCATGTTATCACCAGAGAAAGATGAATTGGGATGCAGTCCACTGGCTTAGTGTTTGGGATATGCGTCAATAAAGAAGTTTGTGGGGGATGGGGAGATGGCTCTGTAGGTAAGGGTGTTTCATGCGCAAACATTAAGATCTGAGTTCAAAACCCCAAGCACCCATCTAATAAGCTGAGCACTATGAAATAAATATTTAGAATTCTGGATTTTAGGATAGCACAACAGGGTAAGTCTGGATTCTGATGGTAGCTGGAAACAAAACAAAACCTTAACTATTGAAAGCATTGACCAGAAGGCCCAGATCTTCAAAAGCACCAGCTTAGGTGTCAAAAACACATTCCTTGTGGAAACTGACATGGTGGGTACAAGAGGAGTGGAATACTGGGGTAGCTGGCAGAGCCCTCGGGAGTGGGGAAGGATTCTCTTCCTCTTGTGTGGGGCCTTTCAGGAACACTACTGTTCTGTCATTAGCTGTCAGTCAGCGCCAACACCTGAGCCTCCATCTTCCAGGAGTGATGGACATTGTCTCTAAAGCAGTGGTCTTTGAATCCTGAGGAAATTGTTCTGTTGTGAACCCAAGACATGAGATTCCCCCACTGATCATAACTCTTCTGGCTCCTCAAACCCTTGCTATGGACCAAGCCTAAAGATCCAGTGGGAAGTTGGAGGTTCATAACCCAGACAGGCAGCAGCTGTTTTCTTTTACTTCAGGAATGGTTAGCACAAGGCGTATGTATGCCTGAGGAAAACCTGTGAGCCAGGTCTGAAAGAGAATTTGCACCTGTCATCCAGCATGCCATCACATAGAGTCTTTGGGATCTTAGGGCAAGAAACTGTCAAGTTCACAGGTCTCTCTCCTAGATACACACTGCAGAGAGAAGCAGGCGGGCTCCATACAGTCAACGTCTTTCCCCATGATAGGCCAGGGGATGTGCGTGCATACATCCCACTGGCTGTCTTTTTCTCTCCCACATGCCATTTCATTCCAGGTAAGCTAAGTTCCTTTTTCTGCTTTTTTTTCTCTTGGAAAGAAAGTTTGAGTGGACTCATTCCAAACCCTTCCCATCAAATTTTACTGAATTCCTACTAAATTTGAGGTCCTAGGCTGAGATTGTGGTCTCATGGCATCCATACAACGTCAGTCTGAGAGGGATAAGGTCATGCTTGTGCGAAACTGAGGAAACCAAGCCACAGCACTATCCAACTTGTTCAAGGCAAAGGAGGCCCCAGGATTGGAAGAGTCTGTAAGGAAAAAGTTACAAGACTTTGCACATTAACTCTAGGAGGAGAGAAGTAAGCCTCTGTGTACTGAGGGTTTTGATGTCCATCTGAGTTGGGGCTGAGCTAAGGGCCTTTAAAGAATTACATCTGAAGGGAGAGAAGCAGTGACCAGTTGTTCTTCCCTTCCTCTTAGTGTAGACTATCAGGGCTTCTCAAATCTTAGTCACTGAGACCTAGTGCGTCTGAGATAAATGAGGACCTTCAACGCAGATTTCCATGAGCACATTCTGCTTCAGAAGGTCTGGAGTGGGGCCCTAGAATCTGTGCTCATAACCATCAGGAGAGACGGCTGGTGGTTTGAAACAGGAAGCTCTGCAGGTCATAGCAAGACTAACATGCTAAAATATCTAGGTATCAGATGAATGTGAGGAACCAGGTTTTACCCAAATAAAAACCATGGAAGGTGGGAAGTTGACCTCTTAGTATGGATGTGCCTGGGAAATATCTAGACCATCTTATCTGGGATAGCTGTGGCCTTCCAAGAGTCTTGGCATCCCTCTGATGTGTCAGACAGTAAAGAGCTGGCCACGCCCCTATCCCAGTCTTCTTGCCATGATCGATACAGAGAGGAGGTCAATATCCAGTATTAATTGACCCATGTTCCTCTAAGCCCAGGTAAGGGAGAAAGGATATCCTGGTTGACAGTAACATTAGTTCACCTGTTCTAAGCGTTTTCTGTAAAATGGACTGAGCAGACAATAACTTTCGTTGTTGCTATGACAATCCTCATCAAATCTAATTTTGGTGTGTTGTATGTTTGTGTATGCATGTTCATGCATGTAGAGTTCATTAGATGTCTTCAACCACTGTTCTTCACTTTGCTCTTTGAGACAAGGTATTCCACTGATTCAACTAGACTGGCACGGCATGTTGAATTGGTGTAAGTGAACTCCTAGCTCACGTTCCCAAGACCCACTGGTTCTGAGTTGCACTCGCCCATAGCAGTCTGGAGGCTAGTCACAGGGATCCTCCTATCTCTATCTGTCTTGTGTTGGGTTTATAGGCACACATCACCATGCTCAGCTTTTAAAGTGTGTTCATAGTTGAAGCTCAGGTCTTCCTGCTTGCATAGTGAGCATTTTACCAACTGAGCTATCTCTCCATCCCCCCAAACTAATACTGGGATGGCTTTTTGTGTCAGCCTTGTAGCAGAGACTAGATTTACATGGCTTCTTGTAATGTTCCCCATAGCTCTTTGGAGAAGGCATGCACCAATCATGTCTTAGGTCATACAATTAACATGAAGAACAGTTAGAATTCTATCACAGGCTTTCCTACTATGAGAGTGAACTCAAAGTTGTCACATAGGGTTATGTGACTTGTTCAGCAGCACGAAGGTCATCAGTGATATCATTGGAGCAACATCCAGAGGCTTCTTGACTCCCCACTTCTGCCTGTTTTCTGTAGTCCTGCTTCTTCTGTATTGTGTTAGGACCTGCTGAGAAAGTGCCGGCTTTTGTTAATTAGTGGCACTGAGTGGAAAGCAAGGTGTGGTCCCCAGGGACTCTTCACTCTCCTATAAGTTCTGGGCATGAGCGGTCAAGAGGCTGAGCCTACCAGAGTTGTATAATGATACTTTGTTAGATGCTATCCATGGCTTCCAGGACACGATCTGAGTCCCCACTAGAATCTAGGCTCTGTGCTGGGACTGAAAGCCCTGCCAATCATCTGTCTCTGATTTTGATGTTCTTTGCCACTATGCTAGTGACTTGTCTTGAAGCTGCCAAGCTCACCGTGGGGTTCCACGCCCCTTGGAACATCTCTCATCCATTTAGTGTGCAAAGGCTAGGGGCCGGCCTCCAGACTGCCGTGGACGAGCTCAACTCAGAGCCACTGGGTCTTGGGAACGTGAGCTGGGAGTTCACTTACACCAATTCAATCTGCAGTGCCAAGGAGTCCCTTGCAGTTTTCATCGACCAGGTCCAGAAAGAACACATTTCTGCTCTGTTTGGACCAGCATGCCCGGAAGCAGCAGAGGTAGAGTATATAGTATTCTAAAAATGTTGTCTGAGTTTCTACTGAAAGAAATGAGCGTACAGATAAAGACACACATTTCATTCATGTCTTCTTATTGATTGTTTTTTTTTACATTTTTGATTTAAAATTTAATTGTATATATTCATTGTACATAGTACCGCAGTATATAAGGACATTTTCAGATGGACATTCATATATAAGGACATTTCAGATTATATGTTATATAGTTTCATTAATCTCTGGGAGAAAATCATAATAATTGCTGTCTAGGTCTTAGTCCCCCCCCCCCTTTCCTGAGACCATGTAACTACAAGAGTTAATGGTCTTTAAAGACTTTTGAAGAATGACCAGGTCACATGCCCTTCTCCTCCTGCTTGTTTGACTGTCTTGTACATAGACTCATTGCTTTTTACGTTGTCAGACACTTGGTTTGGAGAATTTCAGACTGACACCAGGGCTTGTTTTTAAATATAACACTGTCAATTGTTAAAGGAGGCTTTCCTTTGGCGTGTGTAATAAATTATTCAGGGATGCTCATAGCAAGCTGGAGAGGCTACGGCATGACAGATTGTTCTAAGCTACAGCAAACGAGGGAAACATGCTGTTGTGGACAATGGGGTTAACTCAGTCAATGTCCTCGGGTGTCATGCCATCTGAGAGAGGGTGGCTAGGAGATCTTACTCCCCCACTGCTTCAGAACTCTCTGTGATTGTTGCTATAAAACTCAATTCCTCGGGTGTCATGCCATCTGAGAGAGGGTGGCTAGATCTTACTCCCCCACTGCTTCGGAACTCTCTGTGATTGTTGCTATAAAACTCAATATCTATCTCTCTGCATTTGACATTTTTCTGGTTAGCTAAAGTGTACCTCGTCCTTCAAGGTCAGTTCCAAGTGTTGAGGCACTACCCGCCCTCTGTTTTCATCTCACCTGTCCATAATTCCTCAGTTTGGAGTAATTTATCATTCATTTGTTTGAGTGTGTATGTGAATTTGTCTCATTTTTGTAGGAAGTCAAGAAATGAAAAGCAGACTAGAAAATACTCTTTATTTTCCTCCAGGCATTGAATTTTACTATTATTTAAGTTCATTTGTAAATTTTGTTTTATAATCTTTATTGAGGTGAGATTGAAAACCCACACGCACTTGATAATTTATTCTAAATTAATGTTTTGAAAGTAAAAAAAGTAATCGATTGCTCCTCTTAATGTCTGCAAATGTACATCTATAAATGCTATTGGGCGTAATGCTTTCCAGGACTGTTTCTATATATCTCAGCTCCCATGAGGGACATTAACTTCTTTAAGATAAAGGTCTCCAAAGTTTTTTGTAAAATGTAATATCTTAAAGAAAATACACGAGAAACGAGTGAATGAGTTCAGGAAGCATTTAAACGGGGGGGGTATGAGGTGGGGGTGGCTTGAGTTCTAATCTCATTACACTAGTATCACTTATGAAACACATCCCCGTATCTCCTTATCTCCATCTTTAAGTTGGGAACAATGACCATCTGTATCCCATAGAAACACTCTAGAAGCTTAAATGAGTGCTCAGTCCTCAATGGGACATCTTTCTCTTCTCCAAGCTCAGGGATCACCAAGGAGGACTGATCTAGGAGCCAAAAGACCTTGGACAGCTACAACCAAACACTGCTCTCAGAACTCAGAAGGAAAGTGGCATGTGTGAGCTCACATGAGCTGTGAGAGCATGCACAAGAAGTAAGATCAGGCGAAGCAACGTCTAAGCATGGAGGGGGAGGTGGTCAAGACTCTCCACTCCTAGCTGAGAAAAGATTGGCAGTTGTTGGCTGCTGAGAGAGAGAGAGAGTTAGTTTTCTTCAAGGATGCAGCCTCTGAGAGGCTATCTATGTTCCTATAGATGGCCCTATACTCATACATGCCACTGGACTCACAAGGTTAAAAAAGAAAAGAAAAAGCTCCATGACATTGGGGAGGAAGAGCTGGGGGAATAGGGGAGAAATTGGAGTTGATGGAATGGGCGTTGATTAAAACACATTTTATGCATGTACAAAACTCTCAACCAATGAAAAACCAACTTGGAAACTATTCCATTTAATCAAATTTGATCACAAGTGTGTGTCACGAGAGCTTTAAAAACTAAAGATATAAATGATCATGAACGTTCTTGATGGAGAGAACAGAACATAGCAATGACTTGAGAAATCCTTGCGTTTTTCATTCTTGTCCCCTGAGGTTCCCGTACTACAAATTTTTATGCCAGGCATTGTCATTGATATTCCAAAAGTTGCAGAAATGACCCACAGGTTTCCTGACCCTGAGTCCTCTGTAGACAGCCTGAAGTGAGTGTGGCGTCAGCTCCTTCACGAAATGCTACTCTCTTGTTCGCTTTCAAGGTTATTGGTTTACTGGCCTCTGAGTGGAACATCCCCTTGTTCGACTTTGTTGGACAAATGGCAGCCCTGAAGGACCACTTCTGGTGTGACACCTGCGTGACACTTGTGCCACCCAAGCAGGAAATCAGCTCTGTGCTTCGGGAAAGCCTGCGGTACCTGGGCTGGGAACACATTGGGATGCTTGGAGGCTCCTCTGCAGATTCCTCCTGGGAAGAAGTAGATGAGATGTGGGGGACGGTTGAAGATGAACTCCAGTTCCATTTCACCATCATGGCCAGCATGAGATACGACAGCAGCCGCTCAGACCTTCTGCAGGAAGGCCTTAGGCACGTGTCAGCTGTTGCCAGGGGTAAGTAGGCAAGAGTCTCTCTTTGCTCATGTTTGGAGATTGTTTATCAACAGCTATGAACCTGAGTATAAAAAGAAGGTAGAGACAAGGTACAAAATTAATAATACATTAAAGCAGTTTCTCTCTCTCTCTCTCTTTCACACACACACACATACACACACACACATGTAGATATATATATATATGTATATATATCTACATATATATGTACATGATGTGAAATCTCAGATGTTATAGTGTTGTACTGTACAGAGTAAGTTCTAGAAGCATACTCCTGCAAAGCTTGGACTTTGTTACTGAAAGCATGGGCTTTGGAGACAGACATACTGAGTTTCTATTCCAGCCTCCTCACTTTTTAGCTGTGTGTCCATGAGCAAGAATCTTAACCTCTCTGTGCCATAGACACTTTCTCTATTAAATAGAGAAAAGCATCATACCTCTTTTCCAGGAAGGTTGTGACTAAATAGAGCTATAGGTGGGAAGGGTTTAGAGCTGAGTCAGGATAGGTAGTTGGCCGATAAGCAGCAGTCATTGATTTTGTGGTGTGGTTTAGACTACCCTGGTTAACTCCTCTATGTTCTTCATGGCCATGACACCCACACTCATTCCCCACCCAGCACTCCTAGGAGCTCTCCCTCAGCCTTCCAGGCTCAGCCTCAAGTTCACCTCCTCAGGGAAACCTCTGAACCCTCCCTTGACAGGCTGGGATCAGATCCTTGTCTCTCTCTGGTGAGAGTGCTCAGTTACCCCCTAACTCTTCAGCCACTCACTGTCTGGGACTCCAAAAATGTCATCCTTAGGGTTGTGTGTCTGAAGCTTGGACTCCAGCTGGTGACTATTTTGGGAGGTTCTGGAATCTTTAGGAGATGGGGCCTGGCTTCAGAAAGTAGGTCATCGGGAGTGTATTTGGAGATTATACCTGGTTCCAAGCCTCCTCCTCACACTCTGCTTCTTGTCTACTGTGGATTGAGCAGTCTTCCCCTACATGCTCCCAACACAGTGATGTTCTACCACAACACGGAACCACGTGATGATGGACGGATATCTCTGAAACTGTAGGCCTTTCTTCCTTTACGGTGTTCTTCAAGGTATCTGTGAGCTTTTATGTTCCTCTGACAGTGAGACATTGGCTGATGCTCCCCAGACAGTGGGTCCCATTCTGTCTTGCTCACAGCTGTTTCCTGTGAGCAAGCCTGACACACACTTGAAGTTTAGTCGATGAAGACAGTAGGTTGTCTAACCTAAGAGTTAAACTGCCTCTTCATTTGTGTGACTGCAGGACGGACGATGGTGCTACTGAGTAGAAACAAAGCACATGCTCACTTCTTCCCTTCCCAATGCAGAAAGTCCAAGTGTCCTTGACCTCAACCCCTCTTTTACTTCCTCCTAATTGATGTGCAGCTGAGGAGCCACAGATTTGGGGTCAGTTGAACACGAACAAGGCTGAGAAATGATCCCAAACTTCCTGGGCTTGTACACTGTGGTGGTGTAAAACTGCGGCTAAGATTAGCTTCTTAAGGACAAAGGTTGACAGTTGTGTGTCCCAGGCTCAGTTTCAATATGTCCTACAATGGTGTAGGCATTCCTATTTCCTGAAGTATGTTCCAAGAATTAAAAACATTGAGTCTTGTTTGTAATGGTTTTATTTTAGACATAGAACAAGTGTGTCTCTGTGTGGGGGAGAGTGTATGATGCACACATACACACATGCATGTGTGAGCATGAACAATTGGCTGACTGTTTCTCTCTCCCTCTAGTTATCATCCTAATCTGCAGCTCAGAGGATGCCAAGCGCACTTTGCAGGTTGCAGAGGACCTGGGACTCGGCTCGGGAGAGTTTGTTTTTATTCTCTTGCAGCGGCTGGAGGTAGGGGTTGGTTAGTGGCTCTCTAGTGAGATAGCTGTCGGGTGGCAGGATGTGTTTGGGAACCAGATACTCACCACAGATTAGTACCCTGAAGGTTCGTCTTAAGACCAGGGCTGGGTATACAGCTCAGTCAGTAAAGTGTTTGACATATACCTCGATCCTTAGAACCCACTTTCAAAGGCTTGGTGGCTCACACTTGTAAACCCTGTTCTGGAGAAGAGTGGAATGGGAGGCTTCCTAGGGCTTTATTGTTACCCAGCCTAGCCTAGTTGTTAAGCTCAGGCCACCAAGAGATCTTGCCTCAAAAATACAAGAGGATGACATCTAAAACAACACTCAAGGTTGACCTCTGAACACCACAGACATGTTTACACACAGGTGTACATGCATTTGAACACACATACATACACATGCACTCACATGAGCATGAATGTATGTGCACACACACCCCTGAACACACACTAAAATAGACCGAGATTGAACTGAAAGCATTTACACAGAGTTCCTCTGCAGTTACTGAGGAACTAGGTCTGGGCTAAGATGAAGTTAGCTGGTTCCAGAGTCCAGCTTCTGCCCTCCAGGTGAGCACACAAGAGCGGAACTCTCATTTCTGACAAGTAAATAGGCCTGTCTGAAGGACTGTCAGACAGGCGGTCCCCATTCTGTTTCTCAACAGTCATTTCTCCACATCGTTGCTGAAGCTAACACAGGCTTGTAGAGGCCTTTACACCAGCCCACGAAACAGTTCTCAGGTGATTTGGTTCCTTGAAAATAAAAAGGCCAAAGAACCACATACTTACCACAAGTACTAAGTAGACATTTGACCTATGCTGCTGCCAGGCAGACATGATTACCCTTTCAAACCCAAGATTTAGGTAAGGCCAGTGAGGTACCTACAATCTCAGCACTCCCAAGTTGCCCAACTACTGTTTCAGACTGAGTCTTTGTTGTTTGTTTTAACTTCTTTAACAGAAGTAGAAATGGAGGCCCAGAGAGGTGAAATAACCTGTCCAAGGCTGCACACCTACTATGTGTGTGTGTTCTAGCCCAGGGCCAGCCTCAGTCTGCACATACTACACTAAGGACATCTGAAAGGGCCACGTGCTGTTCTTTCACTGCCTGTCTATAGTGTAGTTTCCAGTCAGTGGGTTTTCCTTCCTAAAATGAATTTGTTTTATATAATCAGAAGGAACTACATTGGAGAAAAGTCGGTGTAAAGATGGATGGTAACGACCGTAGTTCCCCTCCTTTGTCAGAAAGTATTGGGTGGTCGGGCTGCCGCAGATTTCTTTGGGTGGCTGGAATTCTACCCCTCTCTTCTTCCCAGGGCATCCTCTTCCCTCCACGTGATATTACCAACCCCTTCTTCACGTTCCCCTCCTCTCTGCCTGCAGACAGACGGTG